>CAUYUJ010008302.1:268967-278967 GCA_963575745.1 Prorocentrum cordatum
GCGACGGCGACGGCGACGGCGACGGCGACGGCGACGACGGCGACGGCGACGGCGACGGCGACGGCGACGGCGACGGCGGCGGCGACGGCGACGGCGACGGCGACGGCGTCGGCGACGGCGACGGCGGCGGACACGGCGGCGACGGCGACGGCGACGGCGACGGCGACGGCGACGGCGACGGCGACGGCGACGACGGCGACGACGGCGACGACGACGACGACGGCGACGACGGCGACGACGACAACGACGACGACGACGACGACGACGACGAACGCGACGGCGACGACGCGACGACGACGGCAACGACGGCACACTGCGGATGATACCCCATGGGGGGGAAGGGAGTGCTGCGGAGACCCGCTGCACTCGACGAAGACGACGACGACGACGAGGACGAGGAGGACGAGGACGAAGACGAGGGCGAGGACGACGACGGCGACGACGACGACAACGACGACGACTACTACTGTGGCACGTCAGCAATCAGCCTGAGAGATGGATAAGATCCGTATAACAACTTCTGTGCTAAAGGCAATCTTTTTGAGACTGCCGCACAGTGGGGTGCACGTTCTTTTTGGCGGCGCCCGCGACGACCCCCTGGCGCGGGTGATTAAAATTATCCCGGCAAAGCAACCTAACAGCGATGTGTAGAAGCATATCTGAAAGCATTCCCCTTAAGATTCAAATGAAAATCCAGTTGTAGAATTCTACTGTTTTCGCAGTCGTAGTCGCATTCGCGATGACAGTCGCAGCGGCAACGGCAGTCGCAGTCACAGCCTCAGCCTCAGCCTGCCTCAGCCTCAGCCTCAGCCTGCCTCAGCCTCAGCCTGCCTCAGCCTCAGCCTCAGCCTGCTTCACCCTCAGCCTCAGTCTGCCTTCAGCCTCGGCCTCAGCCTCAGCCTGCCTCAGCCTCAGCCTGCATCAGCCTCAGCCTCAGCCTCAGCCTGCCTCAGCATCAGCCTGCCTCAGCCTCAGCCTCAGCCTGCCTCAGCCTCAGCCTCAGTCTGCTTCAGCCTCAGCCTCAGTCTGCCTTCAGCCTCGGCCTCAGCCTCAGCCTGCCTCAGCCTCAGCCTGCCTCGGCCGCAGCATCAGCCTGCCTCAGCATTCAAAATGTGGCCCAGGAATGGAGTTCTGGGAACTCGAAGAACACGAAGTGGCCTACAGTTGGCTCCGGGCATTCAAAATCATGCCCAGGAATGGAGTTCTGGGAACTTGAAGAGCACGAAGTGGCCTACAGTTGGCTCCGGGCATCCAAAATGTGGCCCGGGAATGGAGTTCTGGGAAGTCGAAGAGCACGAAGTGGCCTACAGTTGGCTCCGGGCATCCAAAATGTGGCCCGGGAATGGAGTTCTGGGAGCACCAAGAGCGATTTTGCGAGGATGTCCAAAGCGATTTCGGCTTCGGCGGCAGCCGTTCCGGGTCCCGCCCAGACCCCCCTGAGGAGTCATGATGCTCTCTTTTGAGACCACTAATTATCCCGGCAAAGCAACCTAACAGCGATGTGTAGGAGCATATCTGGAAGCATTCCCATTAAGATTCAGATGAGAATCCAGTTGTAGAATTGTGCTGTTCTCGCAGTCGTAGTCGCATTCGCGATGACAGTCGCAGTGGCAACGGCAGTCACAGACACAGCCTCAGCCTCAGCCTGCCTCAGCCTCAGCCTCAGCCTGCCTCAGCCTCAGCCTGCCTCAGCCTCAGCCTCAGCCTGCTTCAGCCTCAGCCTCAGTCTGCCTTCAGCCTCGGCCTCAGCCTCAGCCTGCCTCAGCCTGCATCAGCCAGCCTCAGCCTGCAGCATCAGCCTGCCTCAGCCTCAGCCTCAGCCTGCCTCAGCATTCAAAATGTGGCCCGGGAATGGAGTTCTGGGAACTCGAAGAACACGAAGTGGCCTACAGTTGGCTCCGGGCATTCAAAATCATGCCCAGGAATGGAGTTCTGGGAACTCGAAGAGCCACGAAGTGGCCTACAGTTGGCTCCGGGCATTCAAAATGTGGCCCGGGAATGGAGTTCTGGGAACTCGAAGAGCACGAAGTGGCCTACAGTTGGCTCCGGGCATTCAAAATGTGGCCCGGGAATGGAGTTCTGGGAAGTCGAAGAGCACGAAGTGGCCTACAGTTGGCTCCGGGCATTCAGAATGTGGCCCGGGAATGGAGTTCTGGGAGGTCGAAGAGCACGAAGTGTGTGACTGTTGGCTTAAAACGACTTCTGCGGCACCCTGTCCGGCACCCGCCCAGACCCCCCTGTGGAGTCATCTGCTGCTCTCTTTTGACCCTACTAGAAACCTATCAGAACAAGCTGTTAGGTAAAAACCTATCAGCAAGAGCTTTTAAGTAAATATTGTTTCGCGCCGCGCGGGGTCGCTTCATCAGCCCAGGGGGGCATCATTTGTTAATCACAAGCGGACATTACCTGTGCTGGCGGCTCCGGGGCTCGGGATGTCAGGAACCTCGCTGACGCGCCCAGCCCCACCGCGCAACGGCCAGGAGAACGGCGTGGCCTGAGGGGCGACAGGGTCAATGCGGAAGTCGGCGATGAAGATCACGGCCGCGGATCTCAGGGGCGCGACAAAGCGGACGTCGAGCGCTGGTTTCTCCCTTCTCCGACGCGCACCCCGCGGACGTCGCCCCATCTGCTGTCCCCCGGAGCTCAAAGGCTGAGCATCGTGGGACCTTGCGGCAGGGGGCCCGCGCGCTGGAGCCCGCGGCGGCTGGCGGCTCCTCCCCACGGCCCACTCTGGAAAGACGGCCCTGCAGGGTCCATCTTCCTGGCCACCAGTGGCAGCCAGGCCGTCCGCGACGAGGCCCGCACCGGCTGGCGGCCCGTCCCCAGGGCCTGGGCTGGGAGGACGGCCCTGGAACCCATCTTCCGGGCCGGCGGCAACAACTGGGGCCCCCGCACTGGAGCCCGCGTCTGCTGGCTGTTCTTCCCCACGGCCGGCGGCAACCTGGACCCCGTCCACCCACGAGTCCCGTGGCGCACGGCGGCCCTTTCGAGACAGGTCCCGGAGCTGATCTCAGGGCGACGCGGCGAAGCCCGCGACGGCGCCTTCGGGCCGCTCCGCGAAGCCAAAGGTCGCCCACGGGCAGCTCGGCGGAACCCACGGCCACCATGGCCCGCAGGAACTCGTCGCCCCCCACTGGCCAGGGGCGCAAGACCCCGCCGACCCTCACGCCCGCGAGAGGGTCGCGGCGGAGGACCCTCGAGCGCAGCAGCCTCCATGCGGCCGAGCTGTCTCTGATCGCAACGTCGCCGAAGACAAACGCGAGGGCGCCCCGTGGCGTCACGCCTGCCGCCGCCGCCAGGAGGTCGAGGGCGACCAGGAGGTCGAGGGCGACCTCCCCGTCGCTAGCGTCGGAGAGGAGCTGGAGGATCGTCCGCCGCGTTTCGGTCGCAGCGCCGAGCTCGAACTGGACTGCCTTATGCCACGGCGGCATGGCGGTGAGTCCCGGCGGCCCAGCAGCCGCATGAGCCAGGCGCGCCCGCCCAGCCGCCAGCAAAGCGGCACGGCGCGCGATCTGCTCCCAGCGCAGGCCGATCAGCAACCCGCATAAGGCGCCGAAACCTCCTACACCCCCCCCAGAGCCAGGCGACGGGCCGAAGCCGGGGGTGAAGCGGACGGGGGCCTCGAAGCGCCACACTCACAGATGGCGTGCGTGATGGCTCCCTTTGCAGCGCGCCGTCGACGCGACCCAGGCCGTCGACGCACTGGTGGCAGCCCGCGAGGCGCAGCCCCATGCCCCCGCCAGCGCCGCCCCCACGCCTCCATGTGGCCGAAGCGCGGCGGGGCCCGCCCGCGCGGGGAGGAGGCGGTCCCGAAGTGGCGTTTTCAATTGGAATGCCGCTTGCGCTTGAGCCAACCCACCCCACATCGACACTACGCGCATACGCGCGCAGACACACAGGCGACGTTCGAGTTGCAACTGGCGCGTCCCTCCCGACCTCAAAACAAGTCACTCACGACACCTAACACCTGGCACCAGAAAATCACTGTTGATAATGCCATTGCGCGTCCTGTTCTGACCTCACAGGACGCTGCGGCATTGCCCTCAAAACAATTTGGACAAAGTGGCTGACGTCGCCTGCTTCAAAGTTCATTGAACAGTGTGCGACAGGAGTCAGCTGCCCCACACTCATGTCTCATCTCACGACCCGAAAATCTCGACTTACCAATGTCAACCTAACAACTTGCTCAGCCTTCAAGAATACAAAGGCTTAGGCGATGCAATTTCAAAGCTTGAGCCATGATTTCAACATTTGGAATCCGTATGTAGGAAGATGGTCATAAACAGCATGGCCAAAGCCTGCACATGCTTGCGACGGGTAGCAAACATCAAAACCTCAACGTTCAGGCTTTGCACAGCGCCAAGAATGATACTTTCAAAATATTCAAAGTTGCAAATCTTCAATGTTTCAACCGTTGGCCAACCTCCAATTTAAACTCCATCTCCTCCCTCGGCCAACCCCTGATACATCGGCCTACCGAAAGTCCCTTTAATCTTATGATGGGGATAGGGCGGCGGAAGCCGACGGTAGTAACAGTGCGCCTTCCGAATTCCTTGCCCCCGCAGAAGCCTAGCAAGGTAGTCTTCCTTCCTGGGTCGGGCGTGATGCCGCCGAGTGATACCACTTTGGGGCCATGAGGTCACGCACTCATTGCGTGCACCTGCGCATACTTCCCCGTAAGACTAGCCAGGGAAGCTTTTGTTGGAGCCAAGTAGTCCACCGTTCTCCCTCCCCCCTCCTCGCTTCTCCTGCATACTACACCTTCTGGTCTTCCGTCTCCCTCCTACTCCTCATCCTCATATTCCTCATCATGTTCCTCCCTCCTCTTCCTTTTCTTCATCTTTCTCCTGGTCCTCTTCCTCCTGGTCCTCCTCCAAACCCTCTTCCCCCTCCCCTGGTCCTCCCTCCCCCTCCTCGTCCTCCTCTTCCTTGTCCTCCTTGGTGCGCGGGTCCCCCCGCCCCGCCGGGGCTTCCCGTCAAAGCGAGAACACAGCGAGGGACGACGACAGAGAGAAATAGAGACGAACACGACGCATACGTATGCCCCTATCAAGTAATCCCACCAGCCCTCTGGGCGTAGGCGGTTTAACGAGGTTGTCGTCTCTCTGCCAATATCCCTCCTTCCTCTGCCTGGAACCCAGAACCATGCCGACCCCATGCGGGCCCGCCCCCCCACCATCCCTGTCAAAAAACCGTCCAAATCGCACTCTGTCTCTACATTTGGAGCATGCGCGGCCAACCCGACGCGACCACCCCCACTATCCATGTCACAAACAATGCAAGCACAGTATGGGGCAGATTCTTGAGTGATGTTCGTGAGGCCCGCGAGCACTGTGGATTGTTTTTGATAGGGACGGCGGGGGTGTCAGATATTCCCTGCTGCGCGCTGGGCTACCATCCCTGACAAAAAAATGCACCTCGCGGCTAAATCTAGATCATGCACGGCCATCCCGCGATCCCCGTCAAGTGGTTTTTACAGGGCCGACGGGGGTGATGGCGCGCGGCGTGGTGTGCGCAGGCCCACCAGACACAATGATGGGCATTGGTTTTCGACAGGGATGGCGGGGGGCGACATGTTTCCCGATGTGTGCTGTCACGTGCGCAGACACACCCGACGCACTCGGCACGTGCCCCGTACGTGGCGCACCTGGCGCGGCTGGAGTGTGCGGCACACCTGGCGCACGTGAAGCACGTGGCGCATCTGGCGCACCAGGCGTGCCTGGTACGCTCGGGCCCCAGGGGTGCCTGGCGCGCGTGGCGCCCCTGGCACGCGTGGGGCACCTCGCCCAAGCGTCAAGCACATGGGGTCGGCGTTGGCTCCCAGTAGCTGTCCATCCAAAGACGACCGCTGAACATTCTCAGGCTCGGGTGTTACTTATGTGTGGGGAGGGCGGGTGGGAGTGAGCTAGACGGCTTGCGGGCGGGTGGGTAGCTTGACCCCTCCTCCGACCCCCTACCCTGGACAAGGGAGGAGAGGGCCGCGATCGGTCACAGCGCCCAAGGTCGCCCAAGATGGCTCCAAGAGGGCATCAGAGACCCCAAGATGGCCTCCGAGATGGCTCAAGATAGCTCAAGATGGCTCAAAATAGCCGCCGACGCATATTCAAGAGGCCTCAAAACGGCCCCGAGGTAATTTCTAGTGCCACCCGAGCCCTCCAAGGATTTCACCAAGAGGCCAAAATGGCTCCAAAACCCTTTGGTTCGTGCCGTATCGCCTTATCGTTTCGGATGTCCCTCGGAAGCCCCAAATGGCCCCAAGACGGCCCCAGGGAGCCCTAAGACGGCCCCAAGGGGGCCCAAGAGCGCTCCAAGAACGGCTCCAGATGGCCTCAGCGCAACATGCTTGAGCCTCCGAGGGGGGACCTGAATCCGTTACCCCTCTTTGTTTGACCCTGGGGGGGCCAAGATGGCCCCAATAGGCCTGCCAGCCCCCCCCCCCAAAAAAAGAGCCCCAAGAGGGCCACCAGACCCCCCAAAAAAGCCCTATGAGTGCCCCAAATGGCCCCTCTCGAGGACCCCAAAAGAAACCCAAAGATGGCTCCAAGAGACCTCCCGGGAAACACTTCCAAGGCGGCTGTTGCACTACATGCTTCTACACATAAATATATAAACATACACATTTACGTATACGTATAGATATACACATGCATGTACATATACATATACATGAACATGTACAATCACCTTGTACAAACACATATACACATACATATACACATACACGTACATAAACATGTACATATGCATATACACATACATATACGTGTACATATACGTATACAATTAAATATACGTATACATATGGTGATAGGGCGCGAAGAAATATCGGTGCCCCTGCTTTTCGTGTCAAACTTATCATCTGCTGCACCGACTCTGAAATGCTGGAAAGGAGCCCTCTGCAGAAGGAATCCTGCGGAAGCTCGGAATAATCAGTGGCGGGTTCACGGACCCGTAATACGAACCTGTCGTGCGACACCCGTACTGAAGAATTCTGAATACGGGATCGTTGATAAACAACCCTATACGAAATCATGACGAAGGAATTATTTTGAAAAGGGCCCTCAAAATGGAACCCTGAGCCAGGAATCCGAAAAATGGATCCTTTACTGCGGAATCATTTCTAGTGAGCCATGAGTCCCCTTTTAGAATAAAGAATCTTTACGACGTCACCCTTAAGAAGAAATCTCACATCAAGGATCCTTAGAAAGGAACCCCTACCAAGATGCCATTACACGGGGATCTTTAAGAAGGCATCCGTAATAAAAAATGCTATGTAACATATCCTTGGTGCAAAAAAACACCATGGGATCCTCAATCCGGAACCGCTTTTATAACGAATCTTGACTCAGAAACCCTGAGTAATGATTCCTGGGTCGCGCCTCCTTCGAAAAGACACCTCGGTAGGGAATCCTGAATAATGACTTCTTGGTAAAGAACCCTGAGTGAGAAATCCGTTGTCAAGACCCTTTTTAATAACAAATTCTCAATAAGGAACCCGTAGAACGGAATTCTCAGTAAGACCTTCCCAGTACAATATCCGTTTGCAAAACTCCCTAACCGGGAACCCTGGGCAAGGTTCCCTTACTATGGAAGCCCCTCTCTACAGAATCCTTGCCAGTGAATCCTGCCTACCCTGAATCAGGAATTCGTTTTGAGGAGCCCTTGGTAAGGAATCTCGCGTAAAGGGTCCTTGGAAAGGAACCCTTTCTTTTTTGGTTTTCTGACATGGTGAGGTACCCGTAGTGAGGAATGCCTAGTAAAGCTTCATTCGTAAAGGAATCCGTGTTCAGGGATCCCCATACCAGAGTCCTTCATATCGAATCCTGACGAGGGAACCCTTCCTAATGATTCCTTTTGTCGCACCCCCTTAGTAAGGATGCATTAATAAGGAGTTCCCACTTTATCAGATACACATTATATATATATATACAAATAAACGGAAATCCTGCGCAAGAAACACTGACTGAATTATCAATAAGGAACCCTTGAGACGGAATCCTTAATAAGGCACTGTCATACAATATTCCTTTTGAGGGAGTCATTAATAAGGAACTCTGAACAACGATTCCTGAATAAGGAACCCTTACTACAGAATCCTTAGAAGTAACTCCTGCTCACCCTTAGTAAGGAATCCGTACTAAGGAAGCCTCAGTAAGGAATCTTACACTACGGAGCCTTAGAGAGGAACCCTTACTATGGTGTCCATACTAGGGAGTCCTTAATGAGGTATCCTTCGTAATGAATAACTGATGACATATCCTTTGTGCGGGATTCCCGTGCAAGTTGGCCCCTTCTGTGGCGGGAGGGGGGGGCGTCTGGGCCTGGGGAAAGATCCCGAAAAAGATGCCCACCAGGATCCACTGTTGCCGATGTGTTGTGAACCCGCGGAAAGATCAGAACTTGTGGATTCAGGAAAGCGTTGTTTCTTGTTCCTGGGATCTTTCCCCCAGGGCCAGACCGCATACAGGACGAACTCCAACCGACTGGGACGAATCCCAACCAACGTGTCCTTTGTTTCCCAACCAGCTTGAAAAGACAGACTGGTACTAATTCCAGACAGCCAAGTAACCTCAATGTATGGTTTAAGGGCAATACGATGTTCTTATATCAGAAAGCCAAATAATATGTTTCCTCGTGAAAAGAACCCAGAAGCCAATAAAGTTACCCTGGTTGGTAATGCGTACCAGGTTCGTCCACGAACGTCACTGTAAGAACTTCAAGATTCAAAGGTTTTAGGGCGTCAGGGCACAAAGTTCAAGGGCTCACAGGCTCAAGGGCTCGAGGGTCGAAGAATTCAACGGCTCAAGACACGAAGGGTTCAAGGGCTCGAGCGCGCAAATGGTTATATTGTAAGGTTTGAATGTTTGAAGGGTTCGATGGCTCAAGGGCCCCAGGGCTCAAGGGCACAAGGGTTCAAGGGCTTGGAAAATTAGGGGCTCAGGCGCTTGAAAGGTTCTCAAGGGTTTAGAGGGCTCAAGGGCTTAAGGGTTTTGGGGCTTAAGGGTAACATGAAGGGCTTAAGGGTGCAAGGCTAAAAGGGTTTAAGTGCTTAGGTGTTTCAATGGTTCAAAGGCTTCAGGGCTCAAGGGCTCAAGAGCGCAAGGGCTTAGAGGTTCGAGGGGTTAAGGACTTGAGGGAAGGAGCTGGCGAGCCATTGGGGGGGAGAGGAGGAGGCGGAGGAAGGGGGAGGAGGAGGAGGAGGAGGAGGAGGAGGAGGAGGAGGAGGAGGAGGGTGAAGGAAGAGGATGAAGCGGAGGAGGAGGAGGAGGAGGAGGAGGAGAGGGAGGAGGGAAGATGAGGCGGAGGAGGAGGTGGATCAGGTGACTCAGAAAACGGAGCACGCTCCCTCGCATCCCGCGGTCGGGGGGGAAAGACTCCCCGAGAACCAGATGGCACCTGGCACAGCGCCAAGCGCAACCTGAAGCACGACGCCTTTAAGACGCCTGTGGGGCTTCTTATGGGGGTGGGTTGGAATTCAAAATGAAGTGGTTGGAATTCGTACTACAGTGGCTGGAATTGGTACTAAAAGTGGTTGAAATGTGTTCAAGGTGGTTGTAAATTATCCCTTCTCCGGGTCGGGTCCCCCTCCGCCGCAGAAGGGATCAATCTAGATCCCCACACGCAAAAGGAATTAAGGTGTAACGCCCAGGGGCGAACCGATTGATCCCCTACAGCCACACGGACAAAGGGAAAGAAATCCATGTGAGCGTCCTCCCGCCAGGAAAAAAGAGAGAAAGCGAGAGCGAGAGAGAGAGAAATCAAAAAGGAGAGAGGGAGAGAGAGAGAAAGAAAGAGGGAAAGAAATGAGGTGGACAGTGAAGAAGAGCAGGGAAAGCCGGGGCACCGATATGTCAGTGCACCCATCTACCTCTCTCTCTCTCTCTCTGTATATATATATACATTTTCATGTACGTATGTATTATAAATACACGTACAGGAGAAAGAGTGAGATAGAGGGAGAGACAGAGAGAACGAACACAACACAGAAAAACACCAACAC
>CAUYUJ010008302.1:283967-336467 GCA_963575745.1 Prorocentrum cordatum
GCTATAGGGCTATAGGGCTGTAGGGCTACAGGGCTACAGGGCTATAGGGCAATGGGGCTATAGGGCTATAAGGCTATAGGGTTAGAGGGCTACAGGGCTACAGGGCTATAGTGCTATAGGGCTATAGGGCTATAGGGCTATAGGGCTATAGGGCTATAGGGCTTTTCGGCTTTTAGGGGTATAGGGCTATAGGGCTATAGAGCTATAGGGCTATAGAGCTATAGAACTACAGGGCTATAGGGCCATAGGGCTGTAGGGCTACTGAGCTTATAGAACTAACAGGGCTATAAAAAAAAAAATAAAAAAGAGAGAAAAAAATGAAAAAAAAATAAAAGTAAAAAAAAAAAAAAAAAACAAAATAAAAATAGGGCCATAGGGCTATAAGGCTATAATGCTATAGGGCTATAGGGCTATACTGCTACCGGGCACTCGGGCACCTGGGCACAGGGGCACCCAGACACCCGGGCACCCGGGCACGCGGGCGTGCAGCCGAAATCGGCGCCACCCCCTAATCTAACCAGATGAATCGGCTAGGACCCTCACAGAGGCAAGCTCTGGTTGGGGAACATCGCGTGGCTGGATGGGGACGCCGCCTTCGGGGGCGACACCCGGGGCGGCACTCCGGGACGATCCCTGGGGGGCGACACCTGGGGGGCGACACCTGGGGGGCGACACCAAGGCTCGAAGGAGGAGGAGGAGGAGGGATGGAGGAGGAGGAGGAGGAGGATGAGGAGAGGAGGACGACGAGGGAAGGAGGTATGAGGGATTCGAGGAGGAGGAGGGAGGAGGAGGAGGAAGGAGGATGAGGGAGGATGGAGGAGGGAATGGAGGAGGGGATGGCGGAGGAGGAAGAGGAGGATTGAGGAGGGATTGGAGGAGGAGATGGATGAGGTGTGAGGGGAGGATGAGAGGGATGGAGGAGGAGAGGATGAGTAGGAGGAGGAGGAGGAGGGATGAAGAAGGAGGAGGAGGAGGAGGAGGAGGAGGAGGAGGGGGAGGAGGAGGGGGAGGAGGATCACGCCGCGGGGGCGACACGGGACTCCCGACACGAACACCCCCACGTCCGTAACCATCTCCGCCCGAGGCGCTCTGCCGCTTGTGCGCCACACCGCCCAGGGCGAGACCCAGGGCGAAGCCAGAATCGGCCGGCTTCGTCGCGTGCGAAATCTGCCCGGGGCCCAGGGGGCCTCACCGCGCAGAGTGCTGCCCGGCAAGCCGATATCCTAGCCCGTCCTGGCTCATTCTACGCCTGCCCTTGCTGTGGTGCTGCCGTACGTGTCTCGGATGACCTCGAAGAGACCTCGTCCATCAGGTGCATCCCCGGGCGGGGCAACCTCTGCGCCCGCGAAGGAAGAACGAAACCGCGCTGCTGGCGGAAACGCCCGGAGCTGCCCGAGAGGAGCGCGCGCGCTGCGCGGACGGCATCGCTGCGGGATGCCGCTGCTCTGCCGGGCCAGCGCATCCCGGACCGGGCGGCGAGCGAGGCAGGATTCTGGGAGGGGGCTCGCGCGGATGCCAGCGCGCCCCCCTGGCAGGAGCGGCGGTGGAGGTCTGCGCAGCGGATGTCCTCGCTGGGCCGCGACAGCCATCGGCCCCCCAGGAGGAAAAACAGCACCCACAAAGAAAAAAAAACTCGTCCAACGGATTCCACCCGCCCGTTCAGCCTGCCCTGCGCGCCCCTCCTCCTCTCTGCCCTCCCAGCCTTCTGGCGTGCGCCTCCGACCACTCCCACCCTGGCTTCGGTCGCGCCGCCGCCCCGCCGCCCTCACTCTTATCCGCAAGGGCGGGGTGCTACGTGTACATGTGTATACCTATACCCGCCACTGTGCCCTGTGCACGTTGAGGTGTGGAAGAGTGCCAAGATATGCCTGATAGGGTTTTTCTGAATTCTAGTTTCCGCGGACTGTCGCGTGCGTCCACCCGACTCACCAAGGCCACTCTCCTCGTGCCCGCTCGAGGATGGTGCACTGCTTCCATGGCAGCTGATGCCTGAATCCCCGTTCCACGCATTCCCGCTCGAGGATGGTGCACTTCCCGCATGACAGCTATTGCCTCAACCATCGTTCCATGCGCGCCCGCTCGACGATTGCACACTTCCCGCATGGCTGCCACCTCCTAGAGCCCTCATCCCACTGTGCGATTCCGCATTCCCAGGCGCTGCTCCCAAGCGCTCCAGGGCCTCCCAGGCCACGATCCCTCGTTAAAAAAATGGATATGCGTCGCGAGCTTCCTAGACGGCCAGTGCAGGCAGCCAAGGACACCAAGACGGCCCAAGACGCCTCGAAGACGGCCCAACAAGATGGCCCCAAGACGGCCAAATATTGCTTCGAGACGGCCCAAGATGCCTGCAAGAGGGACCTCCACCAGGGTCCGAAGAAGCCAAAATCTCAAAATCATGTTTCCCTTTGGTTGTTGGTTGATTTTCGCTTTCTCGCCTTCGGGCTGCCGTCAGCTCAAGATGGCCCAAGAGGACTTCACGATGGACCGAGAGGCATCCAAGACGGCCCCAACACGGCACAAGACGGCCTCCCGTGGGACCCAAGATGGCCACAAAGGCCATTTGACTGCCCAAGACGATGCAAGACAGCCCCGCGACGGCCCCCGAGGGCCCCGAGACGGTCCAACAGAACCCCAAGCCAGCGTAAGAGGGCCCCAAAACGGCCCAAGAGGGCCCTAAAGGATCCCCAAGACTGCCTCACAGAAGTCCAAGACAGCCCCGATACAGCCTAACCTAGTTCCATCATAATCGTCATCATCACTAGCACCATTATCATCAGCATCACCATCTTCATGATCAGCATCCTCATCATCAACATGTACAACAACATCTACAAACACCACCACAACAACAACAACCCTAACATCAACAACAACAACAACAACAACAATCATTTAAGACTGGGGACACTCCGTTCTCACCAGTGCCAGGGTTTTCATAGGAGGCGGGCAATACCCCCACTTTGTGGGGGGGCCGGTTCAAGCTCTACCAAAATTCCATACGACTCTTCGCCACCACCCACACCCAGCTTCCCGCCCTATGACGTTCGGACACTTCACTTCGTGGCATGCGGACGACCGTGGCTACTATTCAGGGCCCCGCGGCCGACGACGACGGCGTGCGCGCGCGAAGAAAAAACGAATGTGTCCAATATGGTATTATTTGACAGGGATGATGGCCCTGGCATGCGCGCAACCGTTGTTGCAGAAGTTCGAAGCACGTGAAAAAGTTGCTCGCAAGAGCCCGTTTGACAGAAATGTTGAAAAAATATTGGGTTTCCTCAGAAATCCGCAAGAGCGCGCAAGATGATTGTTTGAAACTTTTTGTTTGAAAAACCATTGGGTTTTTCATGTTTTTATGTTAAAATCGCTACGAAAACTAAGGTTTTGGAAGGATTTCGTCTTGCGCGCGCGAATGTCCACTTTACCTTATTTTTTTGCAAGGGATTCTTGAAGTTTGGTTATGTTAGAACAAGAAATGTCCACTTTAGCTTATTTTTTGCAAGGGAAATCGGGCCGTAACAAAACAACCGGATCCGGACCAACCCGTTTTGCCTGAGACTTCCTCACGAAAATGATGAAAATGTGGCTGCGGCCTAGGCGCGGCGGGGGGGCCGCGCACCAGGGGTCCCAACAATAATTATTCTTTAGAAGTAATAATGTTCAATGTTCAACAACAACAACAACAGCAGCAGCAACAACAACAAGAACAAGAACAACAACAACAACAACCACAACAACAACAACAACAACAACAACAATCACAACAACAACAACAACAACAACAACAACAACAACAACAACAACAACAACAACAATAGCAACAACAACAACAACAGCAACAACAACAACAGCAACAACAACAACAACAACAACTACAACAACAACAACAACAACAACAACAACAACAACAACAACAACAACAGCAGCAACAACAACAACAACAACAACAACAACACTTACAGCAACAACACAACAACAACAATCATTTTAAGACTGTTCGCCCTTATCTGTTCGAGTGTCCAATAACGCATATTTCCCAAACCCTCGATTCACGCCCTCTTCGTCTTCGATCGAACCCCTTTTGGGGGGTATACCTTTCTTCCCTGCAGGCCGGGCCCCGGCAAGCGGCGGGGCGGCCGCGGACCGTCGGCCTGGCCAGCGGCAACGCTGACCGGCGGGGCGGCCGCGGACCGTCGACCCGACCCCAAGAGGGACGGACAGAGGACCGACCACGACGACGACGACGACGACGACGACAACAACGACGACGACGACGACGTCGTCAACGACGACGGCGACGACGACGACGACAACGACGACGACGGCGACGACGACGACGACGAGCGAAAGCGAGAGCGAGAGAGAACGACAGCAGGGCCACAAGGACACGAGGTAGGCCACGAAGGGCGACAGCAGGGACACGAAGGGAATGAGTATGGGGCCACGAAGAGCGCGAACGAGCGGGGGCCACGAAGGGCATACGTATACTGGGCCGCGGAGGGCAAGGACGGGGCCACTGAGGGCAGCAACGGGGCCACGAAGGGCAGCGAGGGGGCCACGAAGGGCGACAGCGGGGCCACGAAGGGCAGGAAGGGGGCCACGAAGGGCGACAACGGGGCCACGAAGGGCATGCGCATGGGGCCACGACGGGCGCGAACGATCGGGGGCCACGAAGGGCAGATCATGCGGGGCCACAAAAGGAAACGACGGTGGCCACTGAAGGTAGCAACTGGGCCACATAGGACAGTGAGGGGGCCACAAACGGCGACAGCAGGGCCACGAAGGACATGCACATAGGGCCACAACGGGCGCGAACGAACGAGGGCCACGAAGGGCATACGTATACTGGGCCGCGGAGGGCAAGGACGCGACCACTGAGGGCAGCAACGGGGCCACGAAGGGCAGCGAGGGGGCCACGAAGGGCGACAGCGGGACCACGAAGGGCATGCATATGGGGCCACCACGGGCGCCAACGAGCGGGGGCCACGAAGGGCATACATAAATGGGACCACGAAAAGCAGCGAGGGGGCCACGAAGGGCAGCGAGGGGGCCACGAAGGGCTGCAACGGGGCCACGAAGGGCAGCGAGGGGGCCACGAAGGGCTACAACGGGGCCACGAAACAAAGCGAGGGGGCCATGACGGGCTTCAACGGGGCCACGAAGGGCAGCGAGGGGGCCACGAAGGGCTGCAACGGGGCCACGAAGGGTAGCGAGGGGGCCAAGAGGGGCAGCAACGGGGCCACGAAGGGCAGCGAGGGGGCCACGAAGGGCTGCAACGGGGCCACGAAACAAAGCCAGGGGGCCACGAAGGGCTGCAACGGGGCCACGAAGGGCAGCGAGATCCCGATTCCTAGGTAATCTGTGAAGGGGTCCTAAACGTGAGCGCGACTCCTGGGTGCTTGGGTGTCGGGAGCGAGGCGCTGGAGTAAATTGCAAGAAATTCCAACGCAAGGTCGCCATTCTTCACTGAATTGCAAGCAAGTCTCCAGCGAGGGCGATTCCTGAATAAATTGTAAGGATGTCCCAAGCGAGAGCGCGAATCCTGAATAAAATGCGAGGAAGTCTCGGGCAGAAGCGGGGGTCCTGGCTAAATTGTGAGGAAGTCTCTGGCGGGAGCCGTTGTTGTTGTTGTTGTTGTTGTTGTTCTTGTTGTTGTTGTTGTGATTGTTGTTGTTGTTGTTGTTGTTGTAACCCGGGGGCCAACGACACAATTTGACCCTCAAGACTTTCCCTGATAAAAGACAAGGTGCGAGCCCCGGGAAGGGCACTTCAATCGAGAAAAAACATGTACACCAGACGGGGGGGATCAACAAAAAATATTCTTCAGAAATGAGTCCAACGACGACGACGACGACGACAACAACAACACAACAACAAGAACAACAAGAAGAACAACAACAACAACAACAACAGCATCAACAACAACAACAACAACAACAACAACGGCAACAATTACAACAACAGCAACAACAACAACGACAACAACAACAGCAACAACAACAACAACCCTTACAACAGCAACAACACTTACAACAATAACAACAACAACAACAACAACAATCATTTAAGACTGGGGACACTCCGTTCTCACCAGTGCCAGGGTTTTCATAGGAGGCGGGCAATACCCCCACTTTGTGGGGGGGCCGGTTCAAGCTCTACCAAATTTCCAAACGACTCTTCGCCACCACCCACACCCAGCTTCCCGCCCTATGACGTTCGGACACTTCACTTCGTGGCATGCGGACGACCGTGGCTACTATTCAGGGCCCCGCGGCCGACGACGACGGCGTGCGCGCGCGAAGAAAAAACGAATGTGTCCAATATGGTATTATTTGACAGGGATGATGGCCCTGGCATGCGCGCAACCGTTGTTGCAGAAGTTCGAAGCACGTGAAAAAGTTGCTCGCAAGAGCCCGTTTGACAGAAATGTTGAAAAAATATTGGGTTTCCTCAGAAATCCGCAAGAGCGCGCAAGATGATTTTTGAAACTTTTTTTTTGAAAAACCATTGGGTTTTTTCATGTTTTTATGTTAAAATCGCTACGAAAACTAAGGTTTTGGAAGGATTTCATCTTGCGCGCGCGAGTGTGCACTTCGTGTCATTTTTTGCAAAGGATTCTTGAAGTTTGGTTATGTTAGAACAAGACATGTCATTTTATAGTGTTTTTTGACCGGGAAAGCGGGCGTCAACAAAACAACCGGATCTGGATGACATCGTTTTACCTGAGACTTCCTCACGAAAATTATGAAAATGTGGCTGCGGCCTAGGCGCGGGGGGGGGGGCGTGCACCAGGGGGCCCAACAATAATTATTCTTTAGAATTAATAATGTTCAACAATAACCACAACAATAACGACAACCACAACATCAACAACAACAACAGTAATAACAACAACAAGAAGAAGAACAAGAACAATAACAATAATAATAACAACAACAACATCAACAACAACAGCAACAGCAACAGCAGCAGCAACAACAACAACAATCAGTTTAAGACTGTTCTCCCTTATCTGCTCGAGTGTCGAATCACGCGAAGTTCCCAAACCCTCGATACCCGCCCTTTTCGTCTTCGATCGAACCCCTTTTGGGGGGTATACCTTTCTTCCTTGCAGGCCCGGCCCCAGCAAGCAGCGGGGCGGCCGCGGACCGTCGGCCTGGCCAGCGGCAGCGCTGATAGGCGGGGCGGCCGCGGACCGTCGACCCAACCCCAAGAGGGACGGACAGGGGACCGACCACGACGACGACGACGACGACGACGACGACGACGACGAAGCGAGAGCGAGAGAGAACGACCCAGCACAGCAGAGCCACGAAGGACACGAAGTAGGCCACGAAGGGCGACAGCGGGGACACGAAGGGAATGCGTATGGGGCCACGAAGAGCGCGAACGAGCGTGGGCCACGAAGGGCAGATAATGCGGGGCCACAGAAGGCAACGATAGGGGCCACTGAGGGTAGCACCTGGGCCACGTAGGACAATGAGGGGGCCACAAACGGCGACAGCGGGGCCACGTAGGGCATGCACATGGGGCCACAACGGGCGCGAACGAGCGGGGGCCACGAAGGGCATACGTTTGTTGGGCCGCGGAGGGCAAGGACGGGGCCACTGAGGGCAGCAACGGGGACACGAAGGGCAGAGAGGGGGCCACGAAGGGCGACAGCGAGGCCACGAAGGGCATGCATATGGGGCCACCACGGGCGCGAACGAGCGGGGGCCACGAAGGGCATACATATATGGGGCCACGAAACAAAGCGAGGGGGCCACGAAGGGCTGCAACGGGGCCACGAAGGGGTACAACGGGGCCACGAAGGACTGCAAGGGGGCCACGAAGGGCTGCAACGGGGCCACGGAGGGCAGCGAGGGGGCCACGAAGGGCTGCAACGGGGCCACGAAAGTAAGCGAGGGGGCCACGAAGGGCTGCAACGGGGCCACGAAGGGGTGCAACGGGGCCACGAAGGACAACGAGGAGGCCACGAGGGGCTGCAACGGGGCCACGAAACAAAGCGAGGGGGCAACGAAGGGCTGCAACGGGGCCACGAAACAAAGCGAGGGGGCAACGAAGGGCTGCAACGGGGCCACGAAGGGCTGCAACGGGGCCACGAAGGGCAGCGAGATCCCGATTCCTAGGTAATCTGTGAAGGAGTCCTAAGCGTGAGCGCGACTCCTGGGTGCCTGGGTGTCGGGAACGCGGCGCTGGAGTAAATTACAAGAAAGTCCAACGCAAGGGCGCTATTCTTTAGTACATTGCAAGCAAGTCTCCAGCGAGAGCGCGATTCCAGAGCGCAGGAGGAGCGATTCCTGAATAAATCGTAAGGAAGTCCCAAGCGATAGCACGATTCTTACATGAAATGCGAGGAAGTCTCGGGCGGGAGCGGGGCTCCTGGCTAAATTGTAAAGAAGTCTCACGCGGGAGCCGTTGTTGTTGTAACCCGGGGACCAGGGGGCCAGTTTGAGCAGGAAGACTTTCCTTGACACAAAAAACAAAGTGCGAGCCCCGGGGGGGCACTTCAATTGAAAAAATCAATGTGCACCCGTGTGGGGGATCAACAATAATTATTCTTCAAGAATGAGAGTTCAACAACAACAACAACAACAACAACAACAACAACAACAACAACAACAACAACAACAACAACAACAACAACAACAATTACTAGCACGTGGGGACACTCCGTTCTCACCAGTGCCAGGGTTTTCATAGGAGGCGGGCAATACCCCCACTTTGTGGGGGGGGCCGGTTCAAGCTCTACCAAATTTCCAAACGACTCTTCGCCACCACCCACACCCTCCCAGCTTCCCGCCCTATGACGTTCGGACACTTCACTTCGTGGCCTGCGGACGACCGTGGCTACTACACTGGCGCATGGGTACAGTGACTTGTTGTGGTAACATTTTCTGGACGCTAGCTTAGTATACGACTTTTCCCCCTGTTCCAACACTGGACACCCGTGGTTTTTGAAGATTTCGGCGTGCGCGCGCGAAGAAAAAACGAATGTGTCCCGCATGGTATTATTTGACAGGGATGATGGCCCTGGCAGGTGCGCAACCGTTGTTGGAGAAGTTCGAAGCACGTGAAAAAGCTGCTCGCAAAAGCCCGTATGACAGAAATGTTTAAAAAGTGTTGGGTTTCCTACAATCCGCAAGAGCGCGCGGGATGAAATTTTGACATCTTTTTTTGAAAAAAAAATTGGTTGTTTGATGTTTTTATGTTAAAATCGCTACGAACACTAAGGTTTTGGAAGGATTTCGTCTTGCGCGCGCGAATGTCCACTTTACCTTATTTGTTGCAAGGGATTCTTGAAGTTTGGTTATGTTAGAACAAGAAATGTCATTTTATATTGTTTTTTGCAAGGGAAAGCGGGGGGAACAAAACAACCGGATCCGGACCAACCCGTTTTGCCTGAGACTTCCTCACGAAAATGATGAAAACATGGCTGCGGCCTAGGCGCGGCGAGGGGGCCGTGCACCAGGGGCCCCAACAATAATTATTCTTTAGAAGTAATAATGTTCAACAACAACAACAACAACAACAACAACAACAACAACAACAACAACAACAACAATTACTAGCACGTGGGGACACTCCGTTCTCACCAGTGCCAGGGTTTTCATACGACGCCGCCAATACCCCCACTTTGTGGGGGGGCCGGTTCAAGCTCTACCACATTTCCACACGACTCTTCGCCACCACCCACACCCAGCTTCCCGCCCTATGACGTTCGGACACTTCACTTCGTGGCCTGCGGACGACCGTGGCTACTACACTGGCGCATGGGTACAGTGACTTGTTGTGGTAACATTTTCTGGACGCTAGCTTAATATACGACTTTTCCCCCTGTTCCAACACTGGACACCTGTACTGGTTGGAGAAGTTCGAAGCACGTGGAAAAGTTGCTCGCAAAAGCCCGCTTGACAGAAATATTTAAAAAGTGTTGGGTTTCCTACGAATCCGCAAGAGCGCGCGGGATGAATGTTTGACATTTTTTTTTGAAAAACCATTGGTTTTTTGATGTTTTTATGTTAAAATCGCTACGAACACTAAGGTTTTGGATTTTTTGCAAGGGATTCTTGAAATTTGATTATATTAGAACAAGAAATGTCATTTTCTATTGTTTTTTGCAAGGGAAAGCGGATTACAACAAAACAACCGGATCCTGTACACACCCTCTTTTCTGAGGCTTCCTCACGAAAATGATGAAAATGTAGCTGCGGCCTAGGCGGCGCAGGGGGGGCGCGCACCAGGGGGCCCAACAATAATTATTCTTTAGAATAAATAATGTTCAACAACAACAACAACAACAACAACAACAACAACAACAACAACAACAACCATCATCCACACAGCAAACCATGCGGAATGTTCCTGGCCCCCGCCCAGGATGGGCTGCTCTTCACGATTAGGCACACCTGCAGCTGGACGCACCAGAGAACGCAGGCGGCGACGGTGGCAGCGACCGAAATCTGCGTGGACTTCGGATTCGCACGCAAGGGCCGCGGCCTCACCTGCTCGCCGACGCACCCTGCTTGCAAGTCAGGGGCCATGTCTGACGACGCCGCTCCAAAATAAACGCGGAGAGAGGTGAAGACACGCACATACACAAGCGCAACGGGGAAGGGAGACAAGCGCAGGCAGCATCTTCACCCGGGTGGACACATGGAGTGCGATCATCCCAGTGCGACCCGACCTAGGAGTTGGAGCCTCTAGGAAAGCAGCATCAATAGGAGCGGTAAACGCCGTCCTCCTCCTTCTCATCATCGTCGTAGTTGTAGCAGTAGCGGCAGTAGTAGTAGTGGTGGTAGTAGTAGTAGTAGTAGTAGTAGTAGTAGAAGTAGTAGTAGTAGTAGTAGTAGTAGTAGTAGTAGTAGTAGTAGTAGTGGTGGTGGTGGTGGTGGTGGTGGTAGTAGGAGGAGTAGTAGTAGTAGTAGTAGTAGTAGTAGTAGTAGTAGTAGTAGTAGTAGTAGTAGTAGTAGTAGTAGTAGTAGTAGTAGTAGTAGCAGTAGTAGTAGTAGTAGTAGTAGTAGTAGTAGTAGTAGTAGTAGTAGTAGTAGTAGTAGTAGTAGTAGTAGTAGTAGTAGTAGTAGTAGTAGTAGTAGTAGTAGTAGTAGTAGTAGTAGTAGTAGTAGTAGTAGTAGTAGTAGTAGTAGTAGTAGTAGTTAGTAGTAGTAGTAGTAGTAGTAGTAGTAGTAGTAGTAGTAGTAGTAGTAGTAGTAGTAGTAGTAGTAGTAGTAGTAGTAGTAGTAGTAGTAGTAGTAGTAGTCGTAGTAGTAGTAGTAGTAGTAGTAGTAGTAGTAGTAGTAGTAGTAGTAGTAGTAGTAGTAGTAGTAGTAGTAGCAGTAGTAGTAGCGCCAGAACCGCCGACGCCACGCCGTAAGTGAAGCAGCAGCAGAAGCAGGCAGCAAGTCGCCGAGACACCAGCGAAAGCAAGCAGGCACGGAGATGACGGCGGGGCACTGGGGAGTTCCTTACATGTACATCTATATCTACACCTACATCTACATCGACACCTACATCTACACCTAGACCCACATCTACATTTACACCTACAGTTACATCTACATTGACACCTGCATCTACATCTACATATACACCAACAGCGAGACCCACATCTACATTTACAGCTACACCTTCATCTACACCTACATCTACATCTACATCTACATCTACATCTACACCTACATCCACATCTACACCTACACCTTCATCTACATCTACATCGACACGTTCGCATTGGTTGTGTTTTTGATTTGCATTGCCTGCTGTTATAGCGGATGTTGTGCTCGCTATGCTATGCTATGCTATGTTATGATATGATATGATATGATATGCTCTGGTCTGCTATGCTAGGATATGATATGATATGATATGATGCGCAATGCTATGGTGGGCTAGGCTAGGCTAGGTTAGGTTATGCTATGTTATGCTATGCTATGCTGCGCTATGCTATGATGTGCTATGTTATGATATGCTATACTATGCTATGCTGTGCTATGTGTTTGCTTTGCCTTCGCTGTTGCCTTCATTTGTGCCTTTGCTTTTGCTTTTGCGGGGCACCCAGGGAGCGCAACTGGGGGAACCGCGCGTTTGCTTTTACCCTTGCTGTTGCTGCCGCTTGGCTCCCACGGGACTGGGGGTCGGGCGATTTGCACTGCCCGGCCCCTGTTAAGCAAAAAAGGTAAGAACCCTTCTAGGCAGAGCCTAGGTAGGGAAAAAAATAAAAGCAATGGATGGCAAGAGGAAACGAAAGCATAACTGATGAGTACAAACAAACCGAAGCACCTCGACAATGGGGGGATATCGAAGTATCTCTTCCGCGCTGGACACAATGTAAAATCGGCGCGTTGGTAAACGTGGGTGTTGCCACCGACTCAGGGCGGGGACCTGCCCGCGTATGCAAATGTGCCAATGTAGTTCCCAACCGAGACTGTCAACGACGGCCACATGGCCCAGAAGGCAAAGCAAGAACGGCTGACAACAGGTGGAAGCGATGAATGTGCCTGAGAGCCTATCTGCACGCATCCACCCCCTAGGGGACAGAGCCCGCACTAGGAGTCGGGATGCCCCCCAGAGACGCAGGCGCCTTGAGGGCAGCGCACACTGAGGTTAGAGGTAGAGATATGCGGGCGTCGCCACGGGCATGGCCTGCAACATCTTCACACCCCCGGGTCAAAGTAAAAAAGGCGGAGCAACGTGATCGTCGGAAAACTTGGCGTGCGTGAAATAAGCAGCGACGGGCTGGATTTTCAGAGTAGCGTGGACGACGTCCAGATAAACAATGCTGGAACTGGTTGGGACAAAAAGCCGCTTGTATCGTGCCAATCGGGAGTGCAATAGTATTCCAATCCCGTGATTGTGCGAGCCTGCCCCAGATTCTGGGGATCCCGATGCACAATCCCAGTCGGACTTGGCAGTGGTGAAACTGTAGTCGGTGAAACTAGTGTTGGTGAAACTGGAGACTGCGAGAAACAAATGATGATGGATATGAGGTCGGAGGAAGCTTCGGGCGCCCGAATTGGAGCACGTTTGACATGCTTGTCGTTGCCGGGGTCGCGTTGACTCCTGCGGCAGCAGATGATCTGAAAGGTGCTCGGGCCACGTCGGAAGGAAAACGGGACATCACCTGAAATATTATAATACATTCCTCTGCCGCCTCCCGCCCCAATCCCTGATGAGATGATTATCGATCTGCTTTCTGTGGGGCCCGCGTTTCCTTGGCTTACGTCTAAACCAAAATATGAAACTCCAGGATAAGAATATATGTCAACATGACCTGGAACTAATGCCTGGGATTTGAAATCTGCCTTCTGTGGTCGGGCAGCTGTCGTCGTAGGTGTCTGGTGGGAATGTAGTCGTAGGCGTAAGAATTCCTGCAGGAAGGTCGCCCATTAAGTCGGTTACAGTCCCCCATTCCTCCCCCAGGGGTGGCGGAGGTTCCAAGAATGGTACTGCCGCGAACTTCGTCGTAACGTACCTCGCTCTCTGTCTCAGGTCCAGGGCAGGAGGAGGGAGGAGAAAGAAGAAAATAAATAAGAGGGAGCTATCAGTTCTCAATTCTCAGGGTGTGTCTTTACAAAGCCTGGGGAACGGCACAGCATCTCGCAGTCCGACGACTCGTGCTTTTTCGACGCACCCACCCCTGAAGCTTTCGACCCCTTCCACGGGGCCACTTGTTCGTCCCAAATCGTTTCTTCTCGGCTGGGTAGGAGCCTGAAATGAATCCCCCAATGCTGAAATCTGCGACGCCAGCACTGAAAATCACGACGTCAGACATGTAAGAGGGGGCGACGACGACGACGAGGACGACGACGACGACGACCACGACGGCGACGACGACGACGACGACGTGGAGAGCGAGATGACAGCCAGGACCGCGGCGGACCCCAGTGTAGTCCTTCGCCTTGACGTACTGCAGGATGGGCAGACCGAGGTAAGCAAAGATGGGCCTCGCAGGGAGAGTGCAGGGAGAGCGCAGGAGGGTCGAATGGAAGGTCCAGGATCGAGCATCGAAGGTCCGGGGCGTTTCTGGATCCCTCTGGTCCTCCAGAAGCCCAAGGTAGCTTCATCAAGATCCGCCGCCATGCCCCCTGGCACGTTGAGGCGTGGTAGAATGCCAAGTGGTGCCTGGCAGGGTTTCTGTAAACTTCTCCCAGGGGCGACTCCCCCCCAGGGCAGCGCTCAGCCGCATGCATCGCCCCAACCCACCCCTCCTTCTTAAAAAACATGGGCCTGGGCTTCTGAGGCCGCGATCCCTCGTAAACAACGAAAGATCTGGCTCCTGAGGCCACGACATCTAGTCCTACCAGCCCTTTAGGGCGCGAGTGGTTTGGGGCGCTTCCTCTTCTCACCCCCTTCTTCCCCTTCCCCTGCCCCTCCCCCTGGACCTGGACGGTACGCCCCGCGACCATTGGAGCGTCCAAGACGACCTCGGCGAGAAGGCACTAATCATTGATGTTACTTTGTGTCCTTCCGGGGGGGGGCTGTGATTTACACACACACACACTCAAGATGGTCCTCAAGGCTCCGCACACGGTGAGCAGCATCAGGATGCCTCAAGCAATTAACGAGCCGGGCGCGCCGCCTACGGCTATCGCCGCCTAGCTGCTAGAAAAAAAAACACGTCGTATGTAATTAACGAGCCGTCCCCAAGGCTCCAAAGAGTGTTCCAAGAGGGCCCCAACAAGCGCCCAGGAGGCTCCAAGAGGCCCCCAGGAGGTCCCCAAGAGGCTCCCAAGAGACCCCCAAGAGGCCCCAAGAGGCTCTCCCAAGGAACACAAGACGCTCCAAGAGGCCCCAAGGACCGCCAAGAGGCCCCCAAGACGCCCCAAGAGGACCCCAAGAAGCTTCCAAGGGACATCCGAAGAGACTCCGAGAGGCATCCAGGAGGCCTCTTGCCATTCTACTCGCCCTCCTCCTCTTCCTCCTCCTCCTCCTCCTCCTCCACCTCCACCTCCTCCTCCTCCTCCACCTCCTCCTCCTCCTCCTCCTCCTCCTCCTCCTCCTCTCCTCCTCCTCCACCTCCACCTCCACCTCCTCCTCCTCCTCCTCCCTCCTCCTCCTCCTCCTCCTCCTCCTCCTCCTTCCTCCTCTTCCTCCTCCTCTCCTCCATCTCCTCCTCCTCCTCCTCCTCCTCCTCCTCCTCCTCCTCCTCCTCCTCCTCCTCCTCCTCCTCCTCCTCCTCCTCCTCCCTCCTCCTCCTCCTCCTCCTCCTCCTCCTCCTCCTCCTCCTCTCTCCTCCTCCTCCTCCTCCTCCTCTTCCTCGGCCTCCTCTCCTCCTCCTCTTTTTTGTCATCCTCCTCCTCCTCCTCCTCCTCGTCCTCCTCCTTGTCCTCCTCTCATCCTCCTCTGGTCATCATCATCAGCATCGTCATCATCACCATCATCATCAGCATCATCATCATCCCCACCACCATCACCACCATCATCATCACCAGCAGCAGCATCGTCGTCACCATCATCACCATCATCATCATCAGCCGCACCATCAGCATCATCATCATCAGCATAATCAGCATCATCATCGTCATCATCGGCATCACCACCACCATCATCATCATCAGAAGCATCATCATCATCATCATCAGCATCATCATCATCGTCATCAGCATCGGCAGCATCATCAACATCATCACAATCGTTATCATCGTCACCATCATCATCACCATCATCAACATCATCATCATTTACACCATCATCAGCATCATCACCATCACCACCCTACTCAGCATCACCACCACAACCATCATCATCACCAGCATCATCATCATCGTCACCATCATCATCATCATCATCATCATCATCATCATCATCATCATCATCATCATCATCAGCAGCATCGTCGTCCAACTCCTCCTCCTCCTCCTCCTCTTCCTCCTCCTCCTCCTCCTCTTCTTCCTCGTCCTCCTCCTGTTTCTCCTCCTCCTCCTGCTCCTCTTCCTCCCCCTCCTCCACCTCCTCCCCATCCTCTTCCAATTCCTCCTCCTCCATCCACCCCTCTTGGGGTACGACGGTTTTCCCAGCCCACTACTCCACGACATGCTCCTCCGCACCCCTGGTCAAGACAACTCGACTGGGCATCGTTTCTGGATGGGCCGGTGGGGCTATCTTTTTTTATCTGCCGCCCGCAAGGAAAAGTCCAGAGGGCGGAATGAGGCAATGGGGCGCAAAGCCAGATGATTACCATGCAAAGACCACTGGGCGGATGCCAGCGGAAGAGAAGCTGCCACGGATGGACAACAAACGGGCACAAGCCAGACCCACAGGTGGGGAACCTGACCAGTGGCCAAGGGACAGAGGGCAGAGCGGCAGAGGGCGCAGGCGGAAGCAACGCGGCCCACCGCCAGAGGCGGAAAGCACGCAGGGACCACTGGGCAGATGCCAGCGGACCAAGAGTACCTGGAGGCACTGCACAGGCAAACGGAGCAGTAACGGACGCAGAACCTGTACCCCAGCAGCCACAAGGGGCGCAGCACAGGGGAAAAGAAAAAGAAGCGGAACGGAGCACAGGAGGCCTAGAACGCGGCGGACTCATTCACATGGCACCCTGCGTGTTCGTCATCATGAAATTGATCAACCCCGACCTCGATGATGGGGGAAGCCACTTAGCAAACAGCAGGACTTCAAATGGTGAAGCACGAGGAGGGGCCTTCAGCCAGTAGCCTCTGCACCACGGCCCGTACTCAACGCGGGCAAACCTGGGTGGGGTTATTTCAGCCGACCGCAGGGCCAGGAACCTACGGGATGCCGCGGGTGATGCGAAGTGAAGTGCCCCTCGAACCAAGGAGGTGGCACCGGTCCGTGGCCAGAGCCGTCCAGTCCGCGGCCAGAGCCACCACTCACGGAGCACCCTGTGCTCACCGCGTACCACAAGAGCGCGACTGGACAACTCCGTCGAACAGGGCACACAGACTGACGAGCGTGCCTAGCTCGTTCCCAACCCTGATACCACGGCCTGTGTCAAAGTGGCGCGGCGTAGCCCGCTGCTAATATCCTCACTCCAGGAGGTGACCCGGTGCATCCAAACTGCGGGGCAACAAGCACACTAAGCCGCGCCGTCCCCGCCGACAGGCGTTAGCCGTGTCCCAGGCGCGGTGACGGGCGACTGCAGCTTGCCAGCATCCCCGCGCTGGGTAGTGCGCAGCCCGTAGCCTTACAACGAGAGCGAGCTGGCCGGTACGCAGGAAGGCCCAGAGCAGCGGGGGGGCAATTGCAGCCGGACCCCAGTGAAAGTGCACCCCACTCCCAGGAGGACGCACGTGAACTGGCCCAGCTCCTTCCCCTGTGGCCAGTCAATAAGCAGCCTGGAGACTTGCAGTCCTTGAGAGTCACAAGCCGATGGGACGCCACCATCTTACCCATAGCACAAGGAGGGGGGGGGGAGGGCAGCCGATAGCCGATAGCAGTTGAAAAAAGCGAAGGACCCGAGCGAACCCAACACGAGGACCCAACAGGCGCCAGGTGCCACCCGGGCCGGAGAAGGGAAGCCACACGGGCACGCCGTCGGACTTCAAAGGGTGAAGCGCGTGGGGGATGTGGCCTTCAGCCAGTCACCACAGACTCCACGGGCCTGCAGTCAGCACGGCCAAAGATCCATGGGTGGGGTTATTTCAGCCTACCGCACGGGCAGGGCACCCACGGGGCGCCGCGGGTAACTACCGGTGGGGCTACGCGAAGCGTCTCGAATTTTTATAGATCCCCAAACTGAGCTCGTTACATGTTATGTCTGACCTTGAGCCACAACGTAGGTATGAAGCAACAGCCAAATCACACCATTCTGCGATGACACGTGCTCAACTGCACGCACTCCTCCTTGGGCAGGCGCGCTCCATCACCTGACCACCAAACACGGGCTCGCACGGCATTATCCCTGCTGACCGAGGCTCTCAGCCACAGCACAGCTTGCAGGGCCTGTATCGCATCAGCCTCGTGCTCGCACCACGCAGCCCCTGCCACTCAGCGCCAGAGTGATAGCACTCCCCAAACTGGGAGACAACCACAGAGCCAGGAGGCCTCCGTGCCCGCACTCGCTCACTCACAACGGCCTCATTCCCAGCAGCCCGCTCAGGCATCTGCGGAGCAGGCTCAACCCTCCGAGCCCTGCAGCAGCGCCCGACTGCGAAGCCGATCGCACCCGCTATCACCGCCACCACAGCCAACACACTCAGGAGAATCCCCATAATCTGGCTCGTCGTCTCCTCCTCTTTCGCCTCGGCTCCTGGAAGGCTGGCAAGCATCATCACCAGCAGGATCGAGGCCCTGCAGATTGCCTCGGCGTCAACGTCCAAGCAAGGCGCCTTCTCGCAGCGGCCCTCTAGCTTCACGAGGCCCGCGTTCAGCATGTCCGACTTGAGCGTCTCTTATCCACGTACTTCGTCATGAGATCGGCGCCGTTCGAGGTCCCCAGCACACTGAACACCGCCAGCTTGTTCTGCTTGCGCGCGTGCTGGACCTAGAGGTATTTGGCGTCGATGTGCTCGAGCTTCCCCAGGCCGGCCCTGCGCGCGACTCCCAGCGCAGCCGAGGAGTCCACCCCGACCCGCAGAGCCTTCTGCTCGCCCAGGTCGCCGAAGCCCGAGACCACTCCGAGTCCTTCAGCACACGCTTTCACGCAGCCGTACAGCTCGGCCTCTCCACTCGATTGCGTCGGGCTCGCCTGGGTCACCGACCACGCCATCAAAGGGCGCGCGCCGTCTAGCACCACGCCCCCGCTGGTGCTGCGCCTCGTCGTAAGACAGCCCCCGTAGTCGGCGCCCCCGAGCACCGTCACCACCTCCGTCCGAGTCTGGTCCTCGAACTCCAGCGCGACACTCGGCGCGCCCACCAGGTACCTGCCAATGTACTTGAGCTGCCAATGGTTGAGCTCGGTCGGCGCCTGCATCGCACGCAAGCACTCCTTCGCAGAGTAGAGCAAGTCGATCCTGTCCTGGGAGATGTAGCCGATCCTGGCCGCTGCACTCCTGCAGGCTCCCATCGCAGCTGGGGGGAGAGGCTCGGCCGCCCCCCGCTCCAGCATGTTCACCTTCTCTCCTGGCGTCGTCTTGGGCAAGGCACCCACCGGGCCCAGCTCCGCGATCGCCAGCTCGATCTGCCTGGGGTCGCACTCCCAGAGCAGCCGTCCCTTCCCTCAAGTCACAGGCCCGTTGAGCAGGAAGCCGATCTTGTCGTCCTTCTCGTCGGGGCCGAGCGTCGCCTTCACCGATCTCGCAGTGCCTGCCCAGCTCCTCGGTCTCGCCGCCCTCGATGGCCACGTCGCCCCCGCGGTAGACCAGCCCCATCCTTGTCCTCGTCGCGAAAGAGGCGGGGGCTGCCCAAGCCCCCCTGCATCTTCAGGTGCCCAGTCAGGTCGCCCACCAGCGAGCGCTGGAAGTCCCCAGCCGCCGTCAGCGCGACGCACTTCGCCCTGCGCAGTCGCCGGCATCGACCAGCGCCTCGGAGGCGCGGGGGGCGGGCGCGCGCGCAGCGACCGCGCTGCGCGCAGAAGAAGGCACTCTCGATCTCGGTGATCCTCAGTTTCCTGGGCGCCCCCCCCCCGGGCCCTGCCAAACCGAACGCACTCGAGCACGGCGCCCAAAACGCCCGCGGAGGCGAGGTGCCCGCGAGGTCCGTCTCCCACCCAGGCTTGTCCTTCTTCATCTCACGCGCGATCAGCCTCGCCCTTACGTCGCGGTTCTGCGAGCCCCCCTTGTTGATCCCCTTCCAGTGGCAGCCCACCGGTCGCGCAACTGTAGCGGCCCAGCAAGACTCCAGGCCCACCTCCTCGTAATTAGACCTCGTGCTCGTCGCGCTCTAGCATCTCCACCTCCACGGCCTCGCCCACCTCCAGGTCGGAGAGCGGCAGCCCCGTGATCTCGCCAACGTAGTTCGCTGCGAATCTGAGCTCGGCATCGTTGTCGAAGCTCTCCTCCTCGGGCACCACGGCCAGCGCCGCCCTCTTGGGCGCCGGCCCCGCCTCGCCCTCGGCGCCCTCGCGAGGCCGCTTCTCATTAACCATTTCCAAGTCGGTCGGAGGCTGCGCGGGGGCCTCTTGCACGCCCACGCGGGCGTCGGCCCCCTCTCTCGACCTCGCCCCTCATCGCGGCGTCGCTCGCCGAGCCACCACCAGCAGGCACGGGCGCGGGCTCTGCCGGGGCCAGGTCGGCCGACCCCGATGCCCCAGACAGCCGCGGCCCCCAGCCAGCCGCCCGGGCACCTTCCTCCAAGTAGTCGAGCCCGTACCGCGCGCACTCTAACGGGTCGGCAACCACCTCGCCCAGCACCCGCGCCCCGCGCGCGCCAGCGCGGGCCACTGCGCGCTCGCGGCAGGCCGCGCAACCTGAAGTCCTCCCGAACTTGTTCAGCAGCCGCGCCGCCACGCACATCCCCCTGGGCGACGGCCGCCTCGGCGCCAGTTCAGGCGGGGGCTCGGGGGCCTCTCCAGGCGCGGCCGTCTCGATCCGCATCGTCGCCCCCGGCAGTCGGCTGCCATCCGACTCCGCAATCCCGTTCGGGGCCCGGGGCAGCGCCCTCAGGCCAAGAACCAGCTCCTTGTTCCACTGGCTCTCGCGCGGCTGCCGCTTGAAATCACGGCCCCACGCCGCAGCCCCACCAGAGGCCCCGATAATCACCTCCCCCGCGCGCTCGACTAGCCCCGGAAAAATCCCTGGGATGAAAATGGGCTCCATATTCGCAGCACTGCGGTTCCCGACGGGCACTGGTCTGCACAGCACCTGCTCGCCGAACACGCAGAGAGGGCGACCCACACGCCGTCCTCGAGCACGCTCGAAGGGCGCCTGCCCACGTGCGCGATGTCGCAGAGCACTCCGCAGTAATTGGCCAGCCACGCGATCGCTGGGCAGTCGGACTCCGTCACGTGGCCGATGCTCTTGTCGAGCTGCGCCTTGTGGCACCTGAGCAGGCCTGCGGCCGCGTCGTTGGCGGGCCCCGCGTCGGGGTTGCTCTCGGAGCCCATGTTAAGCTTCTCCTCAGGCATCGGCCTGATGCCGACGACGTTCCTCATCGCCTGCGTCTTCACTTTGAGCACCGCGGGCTCGTCGTCGGACCTGAGGAGGGCCCCCGCGCGCCCGCCCAGCTCGATGTTTGCCGCCAGCCACCACGAGGCATAGGGATGCCGACTTGGACGGCAGCATCGTCACCGCCAGGCGCTCGGCGTCGTCGTCGCAGTAGCTCATCGCCGCAGGAGGCACGTCGCCCCGCCGCTGCCCAGGAAAGAAGGGGTCGAAACCCTGCACGGGCTTGAGCCGTTCCTCACCATGCAGTCGTAGATGCCGGTCGGCACGCCCTCGCCCGTGCCCGCATACCCAGCACCAGTCCCGATGCGGGATGTGGGTGATGTTGTGGGTCTCGACACCCTCGGCGCTGGGCAACCTGGGCGTCTTCCTGCGGTGGATCGCCCGCGCCTCGCCGAGCTCGTTCTTCGCGGTCGGCTCATCCCCCCTCACCTTCTCATTCTCGATGGGCAGCACCGCAGTCTCCATGTCGTCGCGCGCGCCAGGGTAGACGGTGTCGACCTCGAGCTCATAGATGTTGTTCCGCTTGCGCACCGCCAGCCACTGGCAGCTCCTCTTGTCTCCAACGCAGCTTCCGTCGTCGTTCAGAACGAGCCTGCAGCCGTTGCTCGTGGCATGGCCCGCTGAGATGATCATCACGTCAGGCTGGTAGCTCTCCTTGGCCACCTCGAACTCGTGCACGATAACCCTGGCGTCACAAACCGTCTTGAACATCACGGGCTGAGCTCCCGTCGTCTTGACCTGGTCCTGGCTGAGAGCATCCAGCTGCTTTTGGCCACCCTTGCACTTCTCGTTCCACCGGCAGCCCACCTTCTCATGCCCGTGCTTGTTGCAGGGGTTGCAGTAGCCATCGAACTTCGCGGAGTGGTTGTCATAGCCCTTGCCTTTGTTGTCGCGTCCCTTGCCGCCTCTGGGCTTGTCCTCGGGGCCCTTGCCGCCCCTGGACTTGCCCTCGCGGTCCTTGCCCCCCCGGGGCTCGCCTCTGGGGCCCTTGCCTCTGCTTCGCTCCAGCGCGAGGAGTCGCTGCTCGATGCCCATCGGGGCGGAGTCGCTCCTCTCGGCATCCGCAGGGTCAGTCTTCTCCTCCAGGTAGGGCACCGCCGCCTCGCGCATAGCCTCGCGCGCGAGGTAGCGCTCAGCATTCAAGTAGAAGTGCTCGCGCAGGTGGTCAGGGAGGATCTGGCAGAAGGCGCCCATCTGCATGTCAGGGTCGAGTGCGGCAGTGAAGCGCTTCTCGCATCTGCCCACAGCCTCCCCCCAGGTCTCGACCTTCTTCATCACTGAGCTGCTGGCCATCGGCTTCGGGTTCACAACACGGTGGAGCAGCTTCAGATTGCGGCCGCGGTTGAGAGGCTCATAGTAGGCCGCGATCTCCCTCCACGCTTCCAGGCCTTCGCCTTCTGGGACCTGCCTCAGTTTGTCTAGTGCGTCGCCCTGGACCAAGAAGCTGATGGCTGCGTAGATCTGGCTGTTGAGTCGGTGGAGGATCTCGCGATTGTCCTCGAGGTCGACGACCACGCTGTTGTCTCGCCTGCGCCGCTGCCCAGTGCAGCGCCTCCACCGCCGTCGAGTCCACGCCGCCACGGAAGGCCCGGAAAGCGAAGGACCAGTCCGTCCAGTCCTTGCGAGCGCCCTTGAACTTGTCCACGCGGCCGAGCGTCTGCGCGTCTACGAAGCCTGGGCTCGTCTGGTTGCGCTCGGCCTGCACAGTCGCTGCAATTATTGTATCCAGTTGCCGCACGTGTTGCTGGAGCATCGTCGCCTGGCTGGCTTGCTGCTGCACCGTCGCCGCCAGGATGTTGCGTAGTTGCTGCGCTGCCTCTCCGCCTTGCTGTCCAATGAGCGCCTGCTGCAGCGCCTGGATCAGCGTCGCTGGGCCCACCGCCATCGCGGCAGTCTGGCTGTCTGCCGTGGATCGCTAACGTGGCTCCGCTGCCATCGCTACATGTTGTTTCTGACCTTGAACCACAACGTCGGTATAAAGCAACAGTCAGATCACACCATTATGCAATGACACGTGATCAATTGAATTGTACGCACGAGCCCGCAATTGGGGGGTCCTACTTGTTTTCCTAAGGAATTGGATGGACAACCTGAAGATTTTCTGGTGGCCGCCCCGTGGCCGTCCCGTGGCCCCCCCGCGGCCGCCCCGTGGCCGCCCGTGGCCACCCGTGGCCGCCCGTGGCCGCACCACGGCCGCCCCATGACCGCCCGCGGCTGCCCCGCGGCCGCCCCGCGGCCGCCCCGTGGCCGCCCGTGGCCGCCCGTGGCCGCCCCGTGACTGCCCGTGACCGCCCCGTGGCCGCCCGTGGCCGCCCAACGTAGCTCGCATCACGCACCTTGCACCGGATAGCTGATACCGCATAGCGTACACCACGTGCCTTGCACCACATAGCGTGCACCATATAGCTTGCACAATTCAGCTTGCACCTCCTAGCTTGCACCACACCCCTCACACCACGTATGGCTTTTCCTCCTGAGTAATTGGGACACATGGCACATACATTGCACCACATACCTTCCACCACATACCTTCCACCTCAGACCGCATTGGTTACGCCACGTAGATTGCACCACATGGTTTCCACCATACAGTTTGCACCACACAGCTTGCACGACACAACTTGCACATCCACAGTGCAGGAACTTATTGTTTGGGGTCCTCGCAGGCAAACCTAGACATACCTCCGTTTACATTCACACATAGCAATACGAACGAACGAACGAACAAACAACCAATCAAGCAAACAGCCAAGCAAGCAATCAGAAAGCAAGCAAGAAAGCAAGCAAGCAAACGAATAAACGAACACAAACGCGCTCCCGAGGTGACGATATATAGTAAAGAATAGTGGGTCCGCGTTTCCGAGGCCACGATTGTAAAATTATCCCGCGACGTACCCAACCCTTTCTATACTTGTGGTGATTACACTCAGGACCACTCAATGCTGACGGGCATGCTGAAAAACCCGCAGTGCGGAAGAAGAGCACCCAGCAGTGAAATAAGAAGAGCGCAGCAAGAAGAGCAGCGGCAACGCGAAAGACGCACCTCTGCTGGGCCTCCCAGGAGCCCACGAAAGTGGCGACAGTTTCGCAGATCGCAGCCCCCAGGGCACCGCGAGGTCTCGAGGTGATCCGCGTTGGAAGTACCTCAGCTGGGCCTCCCAGGAGCCCACGAAAGTGGCGACAGTTTCGCAGATCGCAGCCCCCAGGGCACCGCGAGGTCTCGAGGTGATCCGCGTTGGACGTACCTCCGCTGGGCCTCCCAGGAGCCCACGAAAGTGGCGACAGTTTCGCAGATCGCAGCCCCCAGGGCACCGCGAGGTCTCGAGGTGATCCGCGTTGGACGTACCTCCGCTGGGCCTCCCAGGAGCCCACGAAAGTGGCGACAATTTCGCAGATCGCAGCCCCCAGGGCACCGCGATGTCTCGAAGTGATCCGCGTTGGACGTGCCTCCGCTGGGCCTCCCAGGAGCCCACGAAAGTGGCGACAATTTCGCAGATCGCAGCCCCCAGGGCACCGCGAGGTCTCGAGGTAATCCGCGTTGGACGTACCTCAGCTGGGCCTCCCAGAAAAGCCCACGAAAGTGGCGACAATTTCGCAGATCGCAGCCCCCAGGGCACCGCGAGGTCTCGAGGTGATCCGCGTTGGACGTACCTCCGCTGGGCCTCCCAGGAGCCCACGAAAGTGGCGACAATTTCGCAGATCGCAGTCCCCAGGGCACCCTCCTCCTCCTTCTGCTGCCCCCCATCCTCCTTTCTGCTGGATTCCTCAGGATTCCCGAGGGAGTCCTATGATCCCCTAGAGATTTCTAAAGATCCCCGAAGGATTCCTACGGGGAAGTGCGTAAGGATGTGCTCAGAGCCACGGCCACCATAGGGATCCTATAGGACTCCTATAGGATTCCAGCGGGATCCCATTGGATTCCATTGGGGTTCTATATGATTACATACGGATCCTATCGGATTCCATCGGGATCCATAGGGGTCCTACCAGATCCCGTGCGGGTCCTGTAGGATCCCGTAGAGAACCTATAGGATTCCATGGGGACCATATAGGACTCCTGGAGGATTCCCTTGGGATCATCGAGGATCCATCGGGATCCTCTAGGACTCCTATAGGGCTCCATGGGAATCATATAAGGATTCTCTGGGATCCTATAGGGATTTCGACGGATCTCTATGGAACCCGATAGGATCCCATATGGCATCCTACAGGATCTCAATGGAATCCTATAGGATCCCCATGGCATCCTATAGGATCCCGATGGCATCTCTATAAGATTCCTATGGAATCGTATAGGTTCCCGATGGAGTCGTATAGAGTCCCCAAGTATCCTATAGCACCCCTGTGGAATCCTATAGGACACCAACACTAGGGCCCCGACGGGGCCACCGCATGGGCCCCACGGAGCTGTTGGGGTGTTTGTGTTGGTGTGTGTGGGGGAGGGTTACGGGTCGTCAGTGCACGCGTCCATCAACAACAGCAACAACAACAACAACAGCAGCAGAACAACAACAACCACCACAACAGCAATATTAACACTAACAGCAACAAAAACAATAATATCGATAAGGATGTTGATGATGATGATGATGACAATGAGGTCGACGACAACTAATGATGATGATGAAGATGGCAATGATGATGGTGATGGTGATGGTGATGGTGATGGTGATGGTGATGGTGATGGTGATGGTGATGGTGATGGTGATGGTGATGGTGATGGTGATGGTGATGGTGATGGTGATGGTGATGGTGATGGTGATGGTGATGGTGATGGTGATGTGATGGTGATGGTGATGGTGATGGTGATGGTGATGGTGATGGTGATGGTGATGGTGATGGTGATGGTGATGGTGATGGTGATGGTGATGGTGATGGTGATGGTGATGGTGATTGTGGCATGACGATGACAGTAACGATGGCGATGACGATGATAATGAGGATGATGATGGTGGCGATGATCGCACTCTCCCCGGCGCGCAGGTTATCTTCTGACGAGGACCGGCCGGCAGCACACACCCCGATGCAGATCTCATCCGCGGGCAAGAGCAGCCTGGATCGCCTCTTCTTGGCACTCGCACGGGCCCGTGCCAGAAGGAGCGGCCCAGCGCATTCCGGGCCCCATCTGTTCTGGGCCCTGAGGGCATTCCAAATAGAATACAGCAGGTAATGCACAAGAAACATACGATTCAGCTCACGACGGTTGAAGAAAACAGGATACGCGCACACAACTTTTATCTGCAAGCGACCTGCCGTCGCATGCACACGGTAGATGTGAGAAGACAGAGGCGAGGAGGGGGCACGCAACAGGGCACACAAAATAGTGGAGGACCGCGTCACCTACAGCGGCTCGGCATCCGAATCGGCAAGAGAGGCGCCCCTGTCGATAACTGGCGGAAGTCGCCCATGCGCACACTTAAGGGGCCAGCTGGGAACACGCAAGACGAAGCCCATGGACCAGCACTATCACATGACAGAAGGAAAGCGTGCCGAACCGCAAAAGCGATGAAAAAAACGGCGGGCCTAACAGGGTGCTCGTCACAGAGTTTCCTCGAAACGTTCCTCTGAAACTCAGGGGCGCCTTCCTCGTATACCATCCAGAGCATGGCAGTTTCGTGGTTCTGAGTCAGGCGCACCGCTCTACTCTCATTCCCCCATGCGGGCTATCGGGCAATGGCTAGCACGTATACCTCCGCATGATCAAGCCGATGAAACGCGCGCGGATAGCGTCGAAGACTTTCGATATCACTGCAACTCGGCACATGGCAGCTTGATTCTCGAGAAGCAGCGAACGGGGCGGCAACAGCCAGTCCAAGCAATGAAGCTCCGACAGAATACTATAGACGGGGCACGCCGCGAGAGTCTGGAAGCCACGTACCTCTGCAGCCAGAACATGAGCGGGAGCAGTGCACATGTGCACCATAAACGAGAGGACGGAGAAGGCGAGGGAGTTGCATGCAAATATACTGTTAGTGAGACCGGGACATAGCGCGCGAACATGACGCAACGGCACATGCACATGCGCGCGGGCCCCTCCCAAGTCCTCTGATACCAACCTGGCACAAGATCAGCGCCCAATACTTTACCGCATGCGCCGCGTTGGACACTGCGCACATTCGCGCGAACCGCACGAAACAAGGCGCGAAGCAAAGCATCCGGCATCGGCTGCACGCGAACGATCATACACTCGCAGAGATTCAGCTACAGGCCCGTGCACTGACTGGCGCGAAGAACGACCTGAAAGACAATAGGGGCAGCCGCCACAAGACTCGCAGCGGAAATCTGGATGTCGTCAGCGAGCGCTCGCGGTGCAAATCATACACGACCAAGCTTTCTCTGCAGTAGCCGAATCAATGGGTTCAGACAGGGCGAAAGGAGCACCTGACAGGGGACAGCCATGCCTAATACCACGCGTTATGCTACACACGGGGAGAGCCCGACCACGCAGACATATATCAGCATGGATGCGCGCGCACATGAACCGCACAGCACTGACGATGCACATGGGCACATTCACGCGAGAGAGGAGGTCGAATAACCACTCGTGGCGCAACGACGGGAAGGCCGCGCGGAAATCGAGGAGCAGCAGGCCGGCGGTCGGCACGCCGCGGTCGCAAGCACACTCAAAAAAAATAGTTTCCAAAGACAAGACGGAATATTGCATGGATCTCTTGTGCGCGAAGCCTGTTTGCACATCTGAAACACTACTCTGGCACGGCCGGCTGGAAAGCTCGCATATAGCAAGAGATTACTCCGACGGAGGGACCCCACATGAGATCTGTTTAGCTTGCCCTTACCCTTTTTCCTTCTCGCCCTGACGGACACTCTCCTCTCGCCCGCCGTTCTGCCCTCACCTACTCCCCCTCTTTCAATTTATCCTCCTCCTCCTTCTCCACTTCCTCCTCATCATCAGCCCGGAGACAAGGGGTTACCCCTGCCCCCGATTCAGCCGACGATGGGTCACCACCGCCAGCCCAGAGACATGGGGTCACCCCTGCCCCCGATTCGGCCGAGGACGGGTTCCCACCCCCCCAGCCCGGACGCAAGGGGTTACCCCTGCGCCCGATTCGGCCGCCGATGGGTTACCACCGGCGGCCCGGAGACAAGGGGTTACCCCTGCCCCCGATTCGGCCGAGGATGGGTTACCACCCCCAGCCCGGACACAAGGGGCTACCCCTAGGCCCGGCCGCTGTCTCGTCGTCGTCGTAAGCTCCTCAGTCGCCCCTTCGGGCACGCAGGCCCATGACAACAACAAATTTGCCAACGACCAGCTCAGACGAGGCTACCCGCACTTCGCTCACAGACGAAGCTCCCGCCTGACACTACCCCCGCTTTCTGGCCGCAGGAGCTGAGGAGCCCTTCCCCGGTATTCACGCCGCAGGAGCTGAGGAGCCCAAACAGTGACGAAAGTCACAGGAATCCGATGACCCGCTCGGATTACCAACATGAAGTGCGGGACCCGTCATGGCGGAGAGTCGCCGCGTAGGCCGCTGGAGGCTTAAGTTTTGGCCCATAAGTGACGACAGGTACACGTTTCGGATGACCGGCTCGGATTACCAACATGAAATGCGGGACCCATAGGGAGGGGGCTCCCGCCTGAGACTTCCTCGCAATTCACTCACAGACGAGGCTCCCGCTTGATACTTCCCCCAAATTCAAGCCTGAGGAGCCCAAAAGTGACGACAGGTACACGTTTCGGATGACCCGCTCGGGTTACCAACAGGAAATGCGGGACCCATAGGGAGGGTGCCCCCGCCTGAGACTTCCTTACAATTCACTCACTGGCGAGGCTCCCGCTTGATACTTCCCCCAAATTCAAGCCTGAGGAGCCCAAAAAAGACTACAATTATACGTTTCGGATGACCCGCTCGGATCACCAACATCAAATGCGGGACCCATAGGAAGGGGGCTCCCGCCTGAGACTTCCTCACAATGCACTCACACACGATGTTCCCTCCTCATACTTCCCCCAAATTCAAACCACCTGAGGAGCCCAAAAATGACACCGGGTATACGTTTCGGATGACCGGCTCAGATTGCCAACATGATCCGCGGGACCCATAGGGAGGGGGTTCCCGCCTGAGACATCCTCACAATTCACTCACAGACGAAGCTCCCGCTTGATACTTCCCCCAAATTCAAGCCTGAGGAGCCCAAAAGTGACGACAGGTACACGTTTCGGATGACCCGCGGGGGCTCCCGCCTGAGACTTCCTCACAGTTCACTCGCTGACGAGGCTCCCGCTTGATACTTCCCCCTAATTCAAGCCTGAGGAGCCCAAAAGTGACGACAGGTACACGTTTCGGATGACCCGCTCGGATTACCAACATGACCCGCGGGCCCCATAGGGAAGGAATTCCCGCCTGAGACTTCCTCGCAATTCACTCACAGACGAGGCTCCCGCCCGCTTGATACTTCCGCAAAATTCACGCCTGAGTAGCCCAAAAGTAACGACAGGTACACGTTTCGGATGACCCGCTCGGAGTACAAACATAAAATGCGGGACACATAGGGAGGGGGCTCCCGCCTGAGACCCCCTCGCAATGCACTCACAGACGAAGCTCCCGCTTGAGACTTCATTCATATTCAAGCTAGGGGGTGAGTGATGACGAAGTGATGAGTGAGTGGGTGGTGATGATGAGTGAGTGAGTAGTGACTGAATGAGTGTGTGAGTGAGTGAGTGAGTGCGTGAGGTTGGCGAGTGAGTGAGTGAGTGAGTAAGTGAATGAGTGAGTTTGAATGAGTGATGATGATGATGATGATGCTGATGATGATGATGATGAGTGATCGAGTGATGATGATGGTGACAATGATGAGGATGATGATGATGATGAGTGGCGATGCTGGTTCATGATGATGATGATGATGATGATGATTATGATTATGATGATGATGATAATGATGATGATGAATGCGTGAGTGCGTGAGTGCGTGAGTGCTGAAAGGGGGGGGTAAGATCCTGCGCGGCGTGCGCAGAGGAAACAAGAATCCCACTTTGGATGCGGGAAATAAAATTTGGTTGTCGGCGCCTCCGAGGGCGAGAGGCGAACCGTAGAGGCCTCGCGGGAGATCTTGGGGGCGGCACTTTCGGCCAGGGCGATGCCTTTCGGGGGGGGCGCCGCGGGGGACTCGCTGCAGCCTTCACGCTGGGGCCCAAGCTCAGGATCATCGAGGATGGCCAGGTAGACCCGGCACGAGGCTTCGCGCGCGTCGGCGCCAGAGAACCTCCGAGCGCAAGGGTGCTTTCGGGGCCGTGGCCGCGCCCTTTTTGTTGCGGCTACGCACGGGAACTTGAAATTCATGACAAGTTCATGTTCCACTCGATGCCTGGTGCAACTTGCTGGACCTCACTGTTCAAGAGCAGCTGTTGACAGTGGCACCCCTCAGGCCTCGGGGCCCCGGCGCGGACCGACCCACAGCGATCGGCGAGATTCTGCGCGCCGACCTCAAGGTCGGGGGATGCACCGCCGTCGAGGTCAGGAACAGAGCTCAACGCAATACGCCGTCGCCTGGGAGACCACTGCCGCAGAAGCTGATGCAACCTCGGAGCATCTCCATCATCAGGGGCTCCACCTTCCGACGCGCGCTCGACCAAATCACGCTGAAGCACGAGGCGCCGATGAGCGGCCACGCCCCGATGGAGACCCGGAGCGCCACGAAAACTGCAATCGTCAGCATTGACCGGTAAGACTGAGTTGAGGCAGAGCCCGGATGCCCCAGTAGACCCCCCGAGACGCACCGCCCCGAACAGCGCGGAGCAACTTCACAGACTGAGAGACGCCGAGCATCATTCTTGTGCCCGGGAAGAACATCCAGGGCATGATGTCATCCTCGGCAACGAAAACGCAAACTTAAACGATTTCCAGCGGCCTGAGGGCCCGCGGGCATTTCAACGGATCCGATAGCTTTCGAGGCTTCGGCCTCGAAGTCAAGATGGCCCGCAATCCAAAGGGGAAGGTCGGAATAGTTTTGCCGCCAGGCGACTTGCAACCACGCGGGTACATGATCACTAGGTTGAAACGAATCATGCGCGAGACCAGTAACACCACATCTCGGAGCAGCGTCCAAGATATCAGAAGTAGCAGCTGAATGATAAAACCGCTCCAGGCGGCCGAGAATGAGACCACTACCCCCCCCTCCTCGCAAAATGATGAGTGGGTTCGGGCTGGGCGATTTCGGCGCAATGTTCGAAAAATCGAACAAATCTACGTAGCGCGGCTTCGCGATCGGGGGCGGGGGCGTTTCCAACGGCGCGGGCCCTCACCCCGCCCACTCCCAAAAAAGAAAATTAAAATCTCCGCCAAGGATGACCAGGGCGCGGTCTGCTGGCAGAGCCAGTCGGGCAGCAGTTTGGATTACGGCCTGCGTTTCGTCGTCAGAGGGCGAGATCAAAAAACGTGCCAGTCAGCTGCCGCTGCCCGAGCCTACCAAAACCGACGATCAAAATAAGGCCGCTAGGAGCTAGGAGCCACATCATCGAGTCCCTGAGTTGAACGAATAGCGAGCGAAGTGCAGGAGACATAGAGAGAGTGACACAATCACCAGCAAACGAAGCACAAAAATACCCATCATGCGAGGAAGGTGGCACATCCCATTCCAACAAGTATCTGCACTGGCCCCATGGGCTCCCTGCAAAAACACGGCATGGCACTTGTGAATCAAACGCCTGAACATATGTTGTTATATTCTCTGTCTTCTGGAACTTCCACAAACGCTGCCGAAAAATACGCGCGCTCCACGCAGCTGGTCCAAGGGCTCGCTCGGTGCAACAGGGGCGGCACCACCCTTCTGGAGCGGACTCTCTTCTTCCCTCAGGAGGAGGGCCATAAGCAAGATCGGAAATAGCCGCGGCATGTATCCGAGATCGCGCAGAGGAAAAGGCAGATGCAGAAGACAGCGCTCGCAAGTTGCACCGCTGAGCCTCAAAAGCGCCAGGGTCCTCTTGCGCATCGAATTCAGATACTGGTTTGGGGGACCCCTAACTGACAGCATCACGTCGCAAAGCAGCCGCGACAAGCTCCGGGAGGCTGTCGACCTGAAAGCGCGCACTTCAAGAGGTTCGCGCGGTTGGGCACCACGTTCGAGGATTCCCCTTCGAGGGCCGACTTGAGCTCAACCAACTCGTCGACCAGGTTGCCGTTCACACGAAAGCGAATGCCCGTGGACTTATTGCAACGCAGCTGGGTGTCGGCCGCCAATTTGCCTTTGCTAACCATGGCCTGCTTCGTGAGCTGCCAGACCTGCCCGAATACTCATCATGTGCGTCGGATGTCGATCGGTTCGCCGGTACCAGCCGGCAGCCTGTGCATAGTGCCACAGCCGTCACCCCACTGCGACTCAACATGACGATGGCGAACCATGGCATCCCTGGCGTCGTCGGCGCTCTCGAACTTGATCACGTCGTTGCAAATACAACTCTTGGCAACCGCAACGCACTTCTCGCGGAAGGTGGGGGACAGGAGAATCTTGACATAGGAAAGTGCCTGTTGAAGGCGGAAACCATGAGCTTGACGGGGAACCCGCGTACCCAGAACTGTGTGCGGTCACCCACTGGTGCTGGAACAGCGCGAGGAACCGACCCACCACTACCACCAGTGGAGGCTACTGAGGGAGTCGCGCTCATAGAATAAACAGTGCGAATGTCGGCGATGGTGGACTCGAGAGCGGCGATCTTGGCATGAGCCTGTGCACTGGCAATGCAGACGGCCGCATTCTGCTCCGCGCTGTCCACCCCGATCGCGGAGTTAGAGGAGAGCGGGTCGATCTGCGCATGAATATGCATGAACTTGGCCTAGTGCTCGGCGTACGTGTTGTTCATGCTCGTCTTGGTCATCGCCATGTATGGTGTGATGGATGACAGCTGGACATCGTGTGAGGCGACGCTCGTGAAGACGTGGGTCATAAACGACAGCAGCTGGTCCAGTTTCTGATCCGCGGATGCGGACATGACGGAGCGAGACGGAAGGTGTGATGGTAAAAGCGGAAACAGAACGTGATTTGGCGCATGACAGGAAGTGCAAGGCCTAACCTCACGAAAGGGACGCTCGATCCTCCCCTCGGCAGCGAACAAGTTCGAAGCGCCAGGGACGCACGCTTCGAACTTGATCCGAAAATTGCTACGGATGATGATCATGATGATGATGACGATGATGATGATGACGATGATGATGATGATGATGACAATGATGATGATGATGATGATGATGATGATGATGATGATGATGATGGTGATGATGATGATGACAATGATGATGATGATGATGGTGATGACGATGTTGATGATGTTGTGGATGATGCTGATGACGACGACGACGACGCTGACGCTGATGCTGACGATGGTGCTGATAATGATAATGATAATGATGCTGATAATGATAATGATAATGATGATGATGATGATGATGATGATGATGATGATGATGACGGTGACGATGACGATGACGATGACGATGATGATGATGATGGTGATGATAATGATAAGGATAAAGATAATGATAATGATAATGATAAAGATAATGATAATGATAATGATAATGATAATGATAATGATAATGATAATGATGATGATGATGATGATCATGATCATGATGATGATGATGATGATGATGATGATGATGATGATGATGATGATGATGATGATGATGATGAGGGGTCGGCGGATGTGGCGCAAGCCTGTAGAAACAAATCCTGAGCTGCCGAAATTAGATGTTCCGCCCCTCCTCTCTGCCCAGGGTTTCATTGATCCTCCAAGATGTCGCGAGAAATCCAATCTGACGTTCTTTCACGCGAACTCCAAACAGCCCCCCGAAAGCAGCAGCTCTGCTGAGCGACGGCGGCAACAACGTCGACGGCGACATCGACGACATCGTATGCGACGACGGCGGCGACGATGGCGAATTCGACAACGACGGCAGCAACGACAGCGGCGGCGGCGGCTGTGACGGCGACGGCGGCGGCGGCGACGGTGGAGGCGGCGTCAGGCGAAGGCGCAGCAACGACGACGACGACGACGACGACGACGACGACGACGACGACGACGACGACGACGACGACGGCGTCGCGCGAGCAAACGGGCACCAAGGCCTCGGCGGCTGCCCCTCGGCCTGCGCTGCCACCACTGCGTCGGCGAGGAGGCGGCACCACACAGCTGGGGTCGCGGAGCGGGGGGGGATCGAGGAGGACAGGGCAGCGGCCCGCAAGCAGGCGATGCGGTTCCGCCTTCCCCAGCAGTGCGCCCTGCTGGGAAAACCAGGGCAGCGCGACACATCTCGTGAGGTGGCGCTCGGCGAAAGAAGGAGCCCCGAAAGCAGAGTGGGGAGGAAGGCTTGCGGGGGGACGGACGACAGGAGGTGCAACCGAGATGAAGGGGAGGAGAGAAGGGCGAGCGACAACGAGATGCACCGCAGACAATGTGAACCCAGACATCTGGGGACTCGAACAAATGGCGCAAACGTTTTGCCGCGGGGCCCGCGACTCGAACGAGTCGAACTGTCAAACCTTGGCCCTGCCGGTGCCGCAGGCCGCGGCTGGAAGATCCCCCTTCCCCTGCTGACCAAGAGCGGAGGGGGGGTCGAGAGAGAGCGGAGGGCGGAGGGTTGGAGAGGAGTGCGGAGGAGTCTGGGGGAATGGGGCGGCACGGGGAGGGCCGGAGTGGAGTGGGGGGCGGGCGGAGGAATGGAGAAGAATGAAAACGACGGCTGAGGATTCCGGAGGAGTGGGGAGTAGAGGGGAGGAACGCGGGGACGGATTGAAGGAGAAAGAGAATGAGTGGAGATCAGGGTGGAGGAAATGAAGGCTGGGATTCCGAAGGCGGGGGACGGGGTGAGGAGTGCAGAGAAGTGCGGAGTACTGCGGAGGAGTGGGGACTGCTGGGGATGCTGATGATGATGCTGATGAATACCTTTCCTGACGTGAACGGGAAGCGCGTGAAAGGGAAGAGTTGCGCAAGAACTTGCAGCATCATCGCGATCAAATGTAGTACAGGCGAGCGAACGCTCACAAGGGATACGTATGGACACACGCGCCCCCCGAACGTTCACAAGCATATTCCTGAGTATCCTCACCACTCCTCCGCATGAGGAAAACGACGGCGAAGACGACGACCGGGGAAGAAGGGATAGGAGGAGGAGGAGGAGGAGGAGGAGGAGGGCAGGATGAGGAGGAGGAGGAGGAGAAGGAGGAGAAGGAGCAGCATCAGCAGCAGCAGCAGAAGAAGAGGGGAGGAGGAGGAGGAGGAGGAGGAGGAGGAGGAGGAGGAGGAGAGGAGGAGGAGGAGGGGGAGGAGGACGAGGAAGAGGAGGAACAGGAGCAGGAGGAGGGGGAAAAGGAGGAAGAACAGGAGGAGGAGGAGTTGGAGGAGAAAGAGGAAGAAGAGGAAGAGGAGAAGACCGACGAGGAGGAGGAGGAGGAGGAGGAGGAAGGAGAAGGAGGAAGAAGGCGAGGAGGAGGAGGAAGATGAGGAAGAGGACGAGGAGGAGGAGGAGGAGGAGGAGGAGGAGGAAGAACAGAAGGAGGAGGAGGAGGAGGAGAAGGAGAAGGAGGAGAAGGAGGAGGAGGAAGAGGATGAGGAAGAGGAAATTTGGGGAGCATGTCTCGAGCGAAACGCTAATTTGTCAACGAAAGTGTTTGAAACACATGGGTTGTTCAATATGTTCTCTTCTTGGGTCATCTTGGGGGTCATCCGAGATCGCTCCGAAAAGATGCCTTACAAGAACTCTGTCGGCATCCCATTTGTTCGAGGATGTCTCGGGCGAAACGCCCATTCTCGAGGATCCAGAAATTAGGCGAGCGATTTCGAAATCCCGATGTTTGGAGGATGTCCCGAGCGAAACGCCCATTGTTAGCAAAAGACGTCTTAAGATACGACCCCCGACTTCACGATTTTGTGAGGATGTCTCGAGCGAAACGCTCAGTTTGGGAACCTTTCCTGACATGAGCGGGAAGCGCGTGAAAGGGAAGAGTTGCGCAAGAACTTGCAGCATCATGCGATCAGATGTAGTACAGGCGAGCGAACGCTCACAAGGGATACGTATGGACACGCGCCCCCCGAACGTTCACAAGCATATTCCTGAGTATCCTCACCACTCCTCCGCATGAGGAAAACGACGGCGAAGACGACGACCGGGGAAGAGTGAACAGGAGGAGGAGGAGGAGCAGCAGCAGCAGCAGCAGCAGCAGCAGAAGAAGAGGGGAGGAGGAGAAGGGGGAGGAGGACGAGGAAGAGGAGGAACAGGAGCAGGAGGAGGAGGAAAAGGAGGAAAAACAGGAGGAGGAGGAGTTGGAGGAGAAAGAGGAGGAAGAGGAAGATGAGAAGACCGACGAGAAGGAGGAGGAGGAGGAGGAGAAGGAAGGAGTGTCATGAGTGTCATGATCGCCAGTCTCATTGGCAGGCGGGACTAGCGAGAGCCAGGAATTAACCGACGCCCCTCCGCGCGTCGGACCCGACTGACGGCGGCCTCCAAAACAGGGGCCGAGGGGCCCTTGTGGCCTGGAAACTACCCTCGGCGAATTCGAAGGAGATTCTCGTGCCCTTTCTTAGAGCACTGGGAACATTCGCTGAGAAGTTGCCTCGGGTCGACTGCGGCCGATCGGCCACACCGAGAACAAAAATACAGCGAATGCTCGGGCCAAAAATGCAAACAGCGACTGCAATGCAAAGAACCCCCCCCCCCCCCCAACGGTCACCGCCCGCCTCGCCCGAGAAATCCCATGGCCAAACTCCTGCTTAGGCTCGCCGTCGCCCACGGCAGGGCAGGGTTGGGCGCAAGCCCCGAAAACGCCCGCCGAGGGAACGATAGCCGAGCAAAGTGAGCAAATCCACTTCGCGCCAGTTTGAATTAGACAGCGCGAGCTGCCTCTAAGGGCAACCTGAAGTTTCGCGACAGTGGAACGGCTCAGCTTGGGCCTGTCCGCGGTCCAAGGGGCCACACGGATGGACTCCGCGAGCGCTTGGGCAGCCCGTTGGCGGATTAGAAAACAGGTGGCGCCCCATCTGTCAGTGTCGGGAACACGCTGACCACGAGTAGCAAGGCCCCAATACTCCTGAGCAGCCTGGCCCGCCAACTCGTCAGCAAACTCATTACCCGCCGCGAGAAGAACATGGCCCTGGGGTCCGTCGGATCCAGGTGGGAGGGGGCCCACAAAACCAAAATCCCGTTCGCGCGGCCCTCGAGGGCCAAGCGGATACGAAACCACAAATCCGAATTCACACCACTACTGTGACGGAAGCGGCGCCGCCGCCACCCCTCTAAAAGGGGCTGGTTGTCAGTGACATACTCAAACTCCCCTGGGGCGCTGCGGGGCGCCAGCTCAAAGGCCAACAGCTCCGCTCTGGGGGCCGTCTGACGGCGGCCTGCGATGGTGGAAGCCCAACCCTTTAGTCGGGACCCCATTGGCGCCATCCCAGGCCACCAACACAGCAGCAGCGCCGACACGTCGGCGGCGAGGGTCGGAGCTGAAGGCACCTCCTGAGCCATATCCAAAAACCCGCAGGAGCCCCGAAGGGGACCTGGCCGCGGCGACAGAGGATCCTTCGACTAACGACGGAGACGACCCAACCCCCCACGACACATCCGCCCCCCCCCCCCCCGGCCTCGAACGCAGGGCAAGTTAAAGACCTAGGAGGCTGGCCACGGAGGCACAAGGCAGGGTTAGCCTCGTGGCCCACTCGGGCCTGGTGACAAAGGCCGTCCGAAAGCTCAAAGGCCTCATGATTGGAATTCTTGTGACATTCCCACACTCGGTCAAAAAAGGGAGAGGGGGGGGGGGCCTGCTGCCGCCCCCCCCCTGTCTTCCATCTCCGTCTCCTCGTCCTCCTCATCCTCCTCGCCCTCCTCCTTCTCGCCCTCCTCGCCCCCCCCCCAAAAAAACTCGCCCCCCCCCCCCCCTCACCTGCTGCTGCTGCCCCCCTCCCAGTGGCGACCGCACACCCCGCCTCGCGTTGACGGGCGCGGGCCCACTGGCCCCCTGACACTACAGTCGTGAGCAGGCCGACCTGCTCGTACTGATCCCGCTGCTCGAGACGCCTAAACTCCTGGCACAAGGGTTGGAGGTCTGCCCCACGGCCAGGTCGTCGCCGTGGGAGTGGGGCGACGCCTGAGCCCACAACGCAGAATTCAAATAATCGTTGAAATCGTCAACCAATTCAGCGACACAGAAGCCGCCGTCGAGACGTTCAATGTCGCCCCGATCTGGAAACTGCCAAACCTCATATTGGTCGCCCACAGGTCTGCGCCACTCAACGGGGGGCACGGGCTTCCAACCAACACAAAATAACGTGGCGACGACAGCCCCAATCGGGCCCCTCACCCGACGCCAGCGTTTCGAGGCCATAATGTCAAGACGGCTCCGAATGCGATGCCACGAGCGGGTGATACGGGCGCGCATCTCGGGGAAGCGATTCCACATGTCAAACCACGTGTATAAAACCTGAGCCCTCAAAGCAATGAAGGGCTCGCGTTCGGCATAAAATAACGATAGCACCGTGGCAAGACAACGGCCTGGACTTTTACTGGCAACCGATTGGGGCGCCTTACGCCTCAAGGCAAGGTTTGATGAAGGGGAGAGGCCCATGGCCTGATGGCCATAAACGGCCTGGGGGAGCGCTCCCTGTAGCCAGAGCCCCTGGGACACTTTGGCCGCCTTGGCGTGGCGTCGCAAGCGGCGAATGCGCTGTGCACGTGGTCGGGCCTTCCTCTGACGGTCCGTGAGCTTAACAACCACCCGACGAGCCCCACCTCCCGTGTCGCACCCCAGGTCAACAGCTTGGACCGCCAGGGAGGCTGGAATGTCTACCTCCCTCAGGCCGGCCACAATACGCTTTCCAACCCTAGGAAAGGATGCAATGACCTTGGTCTTAGGCGACACGGGCAATTGATGCAAGGCAAACGATCGGGCGAAAGACTGGCCAACCGCGGAAATCTGAGCGATAACACTCTCCTCAGTACCCTCGGCACGCGCGACGGTGCCGTCAACAAAAGTCCAGTGGCCCGCGTAGGAGACCAGGGCACGGACCCCCGAGGCCGCATGAGCAGCCGACAAAATCGGACCCAGGAAAACCTCGGCGAGTTTGACACCGCGCGCCGAGCCTGCTACAATAGAGCGGGTGGGAAAGTTTAAATCCGAGGCAATGTTCCTGGACCGAAGGATCCTGGGAGCTAGGAACATCTGCACTTCTAAAAGAGCGACAATCAAGGGGACTCCCTGCTCGACCGAAACGCGCTTCAGTAAAAGCATGATGACATGGTCATAAAATGTTTCGAGGTCGAGGAGGAGGGAGGCCGAGGTGAATCCAAGCTGGAAGGAGGACTCATCTAAAAAAGCCCTCTGCAGGGACGCTCTAAGAGCCGAGGACCTCGGATCGCCGTGTCCCAGAACTCACCGAGGTCCTGGGACCACTGGTCCGTGATCGGGGCCCGAGCTCTCGACCAGACCCCCATGCAGGTTGGCAAAACACCGATGACCCGATCACCTCCTGAAGGTTTCGGGACGGTCGCTCCCACAGCTGGCAAGAGCTGGACAGGCCACGAGCCTACCCTCTCAGCCTCACGCAGCACGTCGCCGAACTGCTGCTGCCCCTCGGTCGGCAGCCTCTGAATGTCGATGGGGCTGAGGACGTCCACACCTCGAGCCTTGTTGGGAGCCATCCTGGAGACAACTCTCATGATGCTATCGTCCTCGAGCTCACTGATGGGGTGGCCACGAGCATGCTGGAGCAACAACTGCATGCCCTTGCACAGGCCCTCGCGGACGCATGCGGATCAGTCCAGATAGTCCGCTACACCTGCAGTTTGTGCTCCATGAGCCTAGCAGGGTCGCCCGTGGCCTCTTCGGGACCACCCCCAGGGACTTCCAGCGCAGCGGGCTGCTGAGGGTCGCGCACGTGCCTATGGACCACAGATGGCCTGGTGCGCCAGCAGTCCCTGGCCCACTTGACGTAGGCGGCGCCCGATGACACTAAGGCCCTGCCCCAGGATCGCGAGCACCAAGTCTCCGCGACCTCGACGAACCGCTCCAGGGTGTCCCCGTCCAGAGGCGGCCCGAAGATGAGGCAGGCCACATCAAACCACTCCTGGATCTCCTGGCGAGTGGCCCTGGGACCGAATAGAACGGCCCTCGGCTGGGCCTCGGCCTGGTCAATCAGGCTGGAAATGGAGGTGGTCAGGGCACACTGCTGCAAAGGGTCCCTGTCGTGTCGGCGTAGGGCAGTGCACCGTGTGACCAACGACGACATCGCCCACCAAAACTCCATAGTGGGATTACGCATATGAGCGCGCCCTGGGGACGGCTGTAGCTTGCGCCAAGTAAGGCCACACAAGCTGCCACGTCCAATGGACTGGGCCTGCTGGTCGGCCCGAACACCTTCAGTACGTAATATAGCTAGTTCCAAGGTAGATACCAAGGTCGAACCTCAGCGGCCGCAGTGGCCCAAATCTCCGACTCCAACCGAAAGGGCACCTGCTCAGCTTCATCAGCAGGGAGCTCGTCATCGGGAGGATTGACCTCATCGAAAGCATCCTGCAGTTCGGCGCAGAGTCGCTCTCGCCTGCGGACTCGAGCTTCCTCGCGGCGCCGCGAGCGCTTGCTGCCAGGGTCTGAGGCCTCCTTGGGCCTGGGCCGCTGTGGAAGCTCACTTGGAGAGTCCAAAACCTGATGCCACCAATCAGCGTGGCACGGAAGGATCTCAGTGTCCAGGGCGACATGGGTCTTCCACGGAACCAACGTGAAAGGCTTGACTCTTAGGTGGTCGGCAAAACCCCTCTTGACAACCAAGTAGTCGATCAATGAGCCACTACCAAGGGCACAAGCCGCACTGCATCCGCTGGGGGTGACGATCCCCCCGCCCCAAACCTCGAGCAGGCCGCACTTGGTCAGCACGTCTGGTTCCAAAGTCCAGTCTGCACAAATGATCCAAGGGTCAGCCAGGGGGCAGACCAGCCTGCTGATGGAACGAATGCGGGGAGCATTGATGCCACCTGCTTTGGGCCCATGAAAAAAAGGTAGGCCGACAACAGCACAACATTGCCACGCTTGAGATGCAGGGTGCTGGGGCGAAACCCTGTCTGGCTGGGCGAAGACGCTCCCAGGAGGTGGCTGCAATGTGCCTCTTGTGCACAATCCACTCGCCACCCCTGGGGCCAGAAGACGAGGACGCTGATGCCGAAGCAGGGGCCCCAACCATCTCCCATCCGTCCTTGAACAGCTCCGCACGGGCAGCCCCCATGCCACTGAGCTTGACATGGGTCTCAGCGAGGGCGACAGTCTCGAACACGGCGCCTGCACCGCGCATGAACGACAGAGCCTTAGGGTCCCACTCGCTGATATTGGCGAACAAGAAACGGGCTGAGTGGGGATTGGCGAAGCCCTCCTCCGACGCCTCCGCACACGGCCCCCCAATAGCCGTCCTCGGAGCGAAGGAAACCGAGGCCGAGGCACGAGCCGAAATCGGAGTGCACGTCGGAGGTGCTGCCGTCGCAGTACTCGAGGCACCCGTGGAAATCCTCGGAGCCAAAGATGCCGAGGCCGATGCGGGCGCCGAACTCGGAGCACTGCCAGAAACTGAAGCCGACGTCGCCGCGCACGGCCCACCCGTGGAAATCCTCGGGGCCCAAGGTGCCGAGGACGAGGAGGCCGTCGAAATCGGAGCACAGCCAGACATCCGCTCGACTGCAGGGGGCGTGGCCGCCTGTCGGGGCCGAGCGGGCATCTGCACAGGGGCTCGCGCCTCGCCTGCACAGGGAATCGAGAAATCTGACGCATCCGCCTGAACAGATGCGGGGGGGGAAAGGCCTTTCACAAAATGGCAGAACCACCGTTGGAGCTTCGGCCATGGTCGCCCGTCTCCGCGGGGCCCTGGCATCGAGCGCGCGCCGCGCGTCGATGTAACCCAGGGCGTTGCGAGCCAATTCTTCCTGCCAATCATCGCAGCCGACGTCGCGGAGGCTGTCGAGGTGATCACGGTAATCCTGCCGCTGGCGACGGCGAGCATGCCAAGCTCGCTCGCAAATATGCCTGACCATGTCCAGCTGAGCGACCGCAAGGTTGCCATGCCCTGCAGAATCAGCGGCCTCTTGGACGAGAGGCTGCAGCGCAGGATCTGCCAGAAAAAACTAGCAAAGCATGGGATGCAAACGCGCTTCCAATCGGCCAAGTCAGAAGCATCATCAACCACGCTGGGGTCAGGCACCCAAGCGTCAGTGAAAGACCTCAGCCGCCTCTCAAGAAGCTGTCGATTATGAATGGCCGCCCGCCTGGCAGGGCCCTGATCCTTGCACTGGACCGCCCTAACCTCGAACTCAGAGTCGTCGTCGCTCTGAGAGGCGCTGAACTTGTAGTGGCCGTAGACCCCCAGGTCAGGGAAGAAGGCGAGCTCGTCGCCCTTCGAAAGGAACACGCCCCCGTAGAGCGGGAACGGCGAGCCACCGCACGTGACAGCGGCGGTGCAATTGCAGGCACTAAACTCCTGGCACGTCTCGCTTCTTTTCGTCGATGGCAGCACTGGAGGAGGAAGAAGATGAGGAAGAGGACGAGGAGGAGGAGGAAGAAGAACAGAAGGAGGAGGAGGAGGAGGAGGAGGAGGAGAAGGGGAAGGAGGAGAAGGAGGAGGAGGAAGAGGATGAGGAGGAGGAAATGCTGGGAGGATGTCCCGAGCGAAACGCTGATTTTCCAACGAAAGCGTTTAAAACACATGGGTTGTTTCAATATTTTCTCTTCTCGGGCCATCTTGGGGGCTATCCGAGATCGCTCCGAAAAGATGCCTTACAAGAGCTCTGTCGGCATCCCAGTTGTTCGAGGATGTGTTGGGCGAAACGCCCATTTTCGAGGATCCAAAAATTAGGCAATCGATTTCGAGATCCCGATGTTTGGAGGATGTCCCGAGCGAAACGCCCACGTGTAGCAAAAGACGTCTTAAGATACGACCCCCGACTTCACGATTGCGCGAGGATGTCTCGAGCGAAACGCTCATTTGGGGAATCCGCCACGCCCCCGATCCCGAGTGCGCCCCGCGCGCCCCCCCCGCACATCCCCCAGTTGATGCAATCCCTCTGGGCGACAGACGTCCATCGCGCGACTCTTCGAGTCTTAGCGCGCTTCCCGTCATCCGCCAGGCCCCCGATCACGAGGCGATCCCGCGCGTTCCCCCCCAAGACCCCCCCCTTCACAAACTGCCTCTGGCTTTCCAACAGACGCCCATCGCGCGACTCTTCGAGTCTTAGCGCGCTTCCCGTCATCCGCCACCGCGCCGCGCGTCCTCAAGTCCTTCGCCTAGCCCTCTCAGCCTCAATCCTCACTCCTGAGGAATCTTCAAAGGGCCCGGACCCCAAATTGCAAAATCCCCCGGGGTTTCTCGCGCGCCCGCTGGGCCCGCTGGGCCCCGTCGCACCTCAGGCCCAGGAGGGCCCCAAGACGGGCCAAGAGGGCCCCAAGAGGCCCCCAAGACGGTCCAAGAAGGCCCCGAATTGCCTTCACGATCGTTCCAAGATGCCCAGCACGGCCCCATGACGGCCCAAGAGCTCTTCAAGACGGCCCAATAGGCTTCGAAGAGGCCTCCCAAAATCATGACTTCCTTCAGGAAAACGCGCATGTTATCATTTCAAATTTTTCGGCCCTCAAGACGGTCCAAGAGGCTCGCAAGTCCGCCCCAGGCCGGCCCAAGATGCCCGACGAGGCCCCCAGGATGGCGTCAAGATAGCCCAAGAGGCGCCCAAGACGGCCCAAGAGGGCCCCAAGACGGCCCCAAGAGGGGCCCAAGAGGGGGACAACGAACCGAAAATTCTAGACTGCCGCCGCAAGGGGTCCCCAGGAGGCCCCAAGAGGCCCCAAGAGGCCCTCAAAAGGCGCCACGAGGCCCCCAAAAGAACCCCAAGAGGCCCAAAAGAAGCCCCAAAACGGCTCCAAAAACGGCCCCCAGGGGCTTCGCAACTACCTCCAAGAGGCCCGCGAAAAATTAGCCTGGCGAAGGACCCAACCATATGCAGTTGTGAATAATGCCGGTGTGAGTACCGTCTTCGGTGGATCTCCCTATGGGGCCACGAACCGTTTGAGGGGTGTGCCGAAATGGATGGGTGTGGGGGCGGCATGCGAACGTTGCCACTGGGGCCTTCGGTGGAGCTCCTTATGGGGCCACGAAACGTGTGAGGGGTGCACCGAAGTTGGTGTGGGGGCGGCATGCGAACGCAACCACTGGGGCCTTCGGTGGAGCCCCCTGTGGGGCCACGAAACGTGTGAGGGGTGTGCCGAAATTGGTGTGGGGGCGGCATGCGAACGCAGCCACTGGGGCCTTCGGTGGAGCTCCCTATGGGGCCACGAAACGTGTGAGGGTGTGCCGAAATGGGTGTGGGGAGGCATGCGGACCCTGCCACTGGGGCCTTCAATGGAAATCCCCTATGGGGCCACGAAACGTGCGAGGGATGTGCCGAAATGGGTGTTGGGGAGGCATACGAACCAAGCCACTGGGGCCTTCGGTGGAGCTCCCTATGGGGCCACGAAACGTGTGAGGGGTGTGCCGAAATGGGTGGTGGGGAGGCATGCGGACCCTGCCACTGGGGCCTTCGGTGGAGCTCCCTATGGGGCCACGAAACGTGTGAGGGGTGTGCCGAAATGGGTGGTGGGGAGGCATGCGGACCCTGCCACTGGGGCCTTCGGTGGAGCTCCCTATGGGGCCACGAAACGTGTGAGGGGTGTGCCGAAATGTGGTGGGGAGGCGGTGCCACTGGGGCCTTCGAAATGGGTGTGAGGGGTGTGCCGAAATGGCATGCGGACCCTGCCACTGGGGCCTTCGGTGGAGCTCCCTATGGGGCCACGAAACGTGTGAGGGGTGTGCCGAAATGGGTGGTGGGGAGGCATGCGGACCCTGCCACTGGGGCCTTCGGTGGAGCTCCCTATGGGGCCACGAAACGTGTGAGGGGTGTGCCGAAATGGTGGTGGGGAGGCATGCGGACCCTGCCACTGGGGCCTTCGGTGGAGCTCCCTATGGGGCCACGAAACGTGTGAGGGGTGTGCCGAAATTGGGTGGTGGGGAGGCATGCGAACCCTGCCACTGGGGCCTTCGGTGGAGCTCCCTATGGGGCCACGAAACGTGTGAGGGGTGTGCCGAAATGGGTGGTGGGGAGGCATGCGGACCCTGCACACTGGGGCCTTCGGTGCCGAAATGCATCCCTGCCACTGGGGCCTTCGGTGGAGCTCCCTATGGGGCCACGAAACGTGTGAGGGGTGTGCCGAAATGGGTGGTGGGGAGGCATGCGGACCCTGCCACTGGGGCCTTCGGTGGAGCTCCCTATGGGGCCACGAAACGTGTGAGGGGTGTGCCGAAATCGGTGGTGATGATGACGATGATGATGATGATGATGATGATGATGATGATGATGATGATGATGATGGGAGGAGGGAGGGGGGGGGGGAGGAGGAGGTGGGGAACGCGGGGCGCCGTCTCTTCAAAACGAGGGCCCAACACCACAGGATGGTTGGGAAAAAAACAAGAGATCCCAACGAACATCCACTAAGCCTCATATCTACATACCAGGGACGGTGGCGGGATGTGCCGAAGGCAACTAGACGGTGCAGATGTTGATGTAAATGGTTGCCCTGGGGCTGCCGTTGATGATGTGGGTGGTGATGATGCCGGTTTTTGTTTGGTTTACGATGTTGCTGACAGTGATGTTGTGAAACTCGTGACACTGATGATGTCGACGTCGATGCCGTTGGTGATGATGTTGTGACGCGGTCGAAATATATGACGCACCACGGGTCACGGTGACGTGAGCTCCCAAGACATACACACACACCCCTAAACTGATAACGGTGTTGGCGATGGTGTTGTTGGTGCTGATGCTGGCGATGAAAGTGCTGGCGATGGCGTTGGTGTTCGGAAACCACTGACGGTGATGGCGATGTTGATGCTGATGAAGATGAGAAGGATGATATATATAGAATAATAATATATTTTATGAAGAGAGAACGAGAGAGAGAGAGAGAGAGAGAGAGAGAGAGAGAGAGAGAGAGAGAGAGAGAAGAAGAAGAAGAAAAAAAAAAAAAAAAAAAAAAAAAAAAAAAAAAAAAAAAAAAAAAAAAAAAAAAAAAAAAAAAAAAAAAAAAAAAAAAAAACGATGATGCCGATGATGATGATGATGATGATGACGAAGATGGGCGCGCAGGTAACAGGGCGCTGCCCCCCCGCCGCAGGCCTCTGCTTGCGCGGAATTGGTACAACTGAAAAGAACTAATCGTAGAACTGGTCACAGAACTGTTCTAATAACCCAACGTTCGGCATAGATTTGCTAAAATTCCCAAGGACCCAAAAAAAAACAAATCTTTATTTGAAAAGACCAATTGCATGCCGGACCTCATTTTTCATCGACCAGTTCTATGACCAGATTCATGACCAGTTCTATCCAAGCGCACCAGTTCCGCGCGAGCAAATGCCCGCGGCGGAGGGGCAGCGCCCTGTGACCTGCACACCCATGTTACCTGCGTACCCACATGTATATCCACATCAACCAGACAACGAAACACTTCTTACCCAGACGGCGCCCGGACAAAAGGTGCCCACGCCAACGGCGTGAAGACAATCAGGCACGACGGCAGTGACACTTGCAACATACATGTGGCTCGCCCCCCGTCGCCCCCAAAACCAAAGTTGAAATGTCCATATTTTAACATCATAGTCGCCAGAACCCCCAGCATTCTCCTGTGATTGCCCTGCTCATGTTTCCCCCAGCTTCTGCGACATAGTCACAGACAGCTTTGGGCGCCTCGCCCCATCGTTGATTCGAACGTCGGGTCAACCGACTTTCTGACACCCTCGGCTACACCCACAGGCGAATGCAAGGGAGGCGCTGCGCCCGCTGCCTCTCTCGCTGGGGCCCCTGCAGCACAGTCGTAGTCACAGAGAGCTCGGGGCCCTTCGCCAACACCGTTAACGCGAACGCTGCCCAGCAAGTCTGGCACAGGAGGTTACATTCACAGGCGAATGCACTGATGGCATTGGGCCCAAGAGCTGCTCAAACATAGTTCGAGCCAGCCCGGGAGAAGCTGCCGGAGAGAAGAGCGCGGGGTCGCGGCCCTTGGGGTCGAAATCCTTGCAGTCGTAGACGCGCGCCCCCCCCCCCCCCACCCCACCCCGCCCCCCCACCCCGCAGGCGATCGCACCTGGCGGCGGGGCGACGGTTGCCCCGACAGTCCCTGGCGAGCCGTCTCCTGCCGCGATGGACGGGTAAAGGATCGCGAAATGGAAAGCACGGTCCAAAGCGATGTCGGCGCGGAATGTGGAACACAGAGCCCCTGATGCGGTAGTCCTTGAAGTAGTTGCTTCACACGGCGGAGAGCTGGGGCCGTCGCCTTCGAGGCAGGGCGGCGAGGAGGAGGCCACTGCGGCGCGCGGAAGCGAGCCGAAGCTCCGCTACCAACTAAAAGTAAAGGATCAGGATGGAAAGCATTGCTTTACGGTGCAAAGAAGAAAGCGAGGGCATGAATAACACGCGCATAGAACGGGCACGGAAGCTGGCCAGCCCCCGCGCCCTCGAGCCAAACGGCAGCGGAAAAGGGGGGCGATTCAGAAGGCAAGCATGTGCAACATACCGTTCGAGTAAGAGGAAGCGGAAGAAACAAGACGAACTGTTTTGGTCTGCGGGTCGAGAGCGAGCCTCTCCCGGCCAAGAGCTAGGCGGGCCGCGCAAAGCACTAATGGGAAACAAGGCGCGGGCGGGCGGGGCCTCAGGCGGCCGGGGGGCGCGGGGCGCAGGCGGCGCTGAAGAGCGCACACAGGAAAAGGAACACCTTAGACAGGAGCCGGGGGCGATGTCCCGGAGCGCGGGCGGCGCTGCGCTGCCGTCGACGGCGCGCCAAAATCACCACCCCCAAGTGCTGCGCGCGGAAGAACGTGAACAGGTCGACGTCCAGGGGGGGGAAGTCCACCATGAAGGCGACGAGCAACGCGCGCCACCAAATGGTGAGGAGAGGCCCAGGGGAGGAAAAGGACCACGAAGACGATGTGCAGCGTTGCGCCGCCGGGTGGTCGGTAGCGGCCTGGGGCGGCAGTCCAATCCACGTCCAGGGAGCAGCCAAGAGGCGCGGCCAGAAACAGGGCCGCCTGCGCCCGACTGGACGTCGGCGGCGCGCAGGGCGGAAGCCTGACCTGCACAGTCAGCGCGTGAAGACGGGCGGGGGCCACGCACGATGCGCCGACGATCGCGCGCCCAAGGGCCGGGCCTGAGCCGCGCTGCCCAGGGCAAGCGGGGCCGCCGAAGCGGCAAGGTGCAGCGCCCAGCACCGGGCCGGAGCCGCGCTGCGCCTGGCGCCGCCGCCATGGGAGGGGGGGGGGAAGCGAGCGGGGGGGGGGGGGCTAACAGGAAGGAGAGAGGCCGACACCCCGCGCCAGCCGAAGTCGCGTCAGCTTGCACCGGGGTGCTCACGTGGGGACAGGCCACAACGAGTACAGGTAGGACGCAAAGTCCCATTGCATGTAACGGGGCGCGCCACGCAAGTCGCCGGTGCACCGACGCGTCGCAGCTGGGCACAGGTGGGACACAAAGTCCCAGTTCAGCCAATGGGTACAGGTGGGCCACAAAGTCCCAGATCCCTGAATCTCCTTCAGCCACTGGGCACAGGTGGGACACAGAGTCCCAGATCCTTGAAAACGGGAGAGGGGGAAGGGAGGGGAAGGGAAGGACGGGGCCCAAGGGGGGCAGGAGGGGGGGAGGGGGCACAGGTGATGGGAGTGCAGGGACGGCTGCGCCGTGCTGCCGTAGGGCGAGGGGGTCAAGTCGGCGGTTGGTCAGCGCCGCGGGCGCTTCCCAGTCCAGGTGTCGCGGCACCCGGAGCTGCGAGCCTGGTCGCCTTCGCGCCCGTCGCCCTGGTCCGCTCCTCGCGCCTCGCTGTAGGGGGGCACCTGGCGCCCCTTGCCCGCGCCTTCTCTGCGGCTCGGGAATCGCTGCTGCAACTGGACCCAGTTGACGCCGAGGTTCAGCGCGTCGCTCACGGCCCTCACGTCGGAGCCGTGATTGCGGAAGGAGCGCAGGAAACTGACGCAGATTTGCTGGTCGCGTCGTCGTGGGTCGAATGCGCCCTCACCGCACTGCTTGGCGAACGCGTGCCAGGCGCCTGTGAACATCGCACCCAGGGTGGCTCGGAGCCGCTTCATCGTCTCGCCAGGGGTCTCCCCGGGGAGACCCCACTGGATGCAGTTGATCTTGGTTCTATACAACTGCTGTCCCGTGTCGGGGTCCAGGGGTTCGGGCCATTGGCGCGTGGCGGGCCTCGCTTCCCGTGGCGGGGTAGTCGGCGGGGGGCCCCTGGAGCGGCGGCTGCTGCTGCTGCTGCTCCTGCTTCTGCCGCTGCTGCCGATGCGTCCGCCGCCTGTCGTTTGCCGCGCGCCGGGCCCGCCAGCGGCGCCAGCGTCGCCAGGGGCCAGGTTTCGACTCGGGGGCGGAGGGGACACAGGGAAGCCGCCAATTGTCAGGGCAAGGCCGGGCCTCCACCCGTTGCCAGGCGAACGCTTTGGAGGACCGTCGCGGCCTGGCCGTCGCCGACTTTCGGCGCTCGAGCCCGCGCCGCTGCCGGGGAGGAAAGGGCCAGGGTGCTGAGAGCCGGCCATGGGAGAGCGTCAGCGGGTGGTTGCCAGCTCGCGCCCCCGCTCCGATTCCTGCGCCGGCGCCGCTTCCGCGCCCCCCCCGCGGGCGGCAGCCACATCCTTATCGTGGGGCTCGTCAGGATCCTGCCCCCCATGCTGCTCTCGCTTGCTACTCTGCGACAGCCCCGCCTGGCTGGGCCCGCCGCCAGCGTCGCCTATGGCTCCGCGCGGCGCGGCGGCTGCTCGGTCGGAAACGCCTGACGAGGCCATGCGCGTCGGGGCGGGCCGTGCGGTGGGCCTCCAGGCAGGGGCCAGATCGCCTCCGGCGACTGGGGCAGAGAGTCGGGAGCGGCCAAGAGGGAGGTGTCCAAGAGGGGGGGGTGCAAATCATGACCGGCGGCACGTGCGCGGCCCAGCGGGGGGGCCAGGGACGCAATGAAACAAGAAGAGGCGCCATGAGATCTGGGGAAATATCATGGCCCACGCCATGATATCCATCCCCCTAGTCATCACCCCCCTCTTTTCCGCCCCCGAGAGAGGGGCGCTGCCTTGCGGCGCGTGGGGGCAGGCCCCTCTCGATGGCGTTCGCCGACAGACCTGCGCCTGTACTCGCTCGTGGGCGCGCCCCCATCAGTAACCGAGAGGCGATAGCCCGATGGGGGGATGCTGCGGGTAGCTCCGGCCGCAGGCGCGTTGTCGGGCACCGAACCTTTCGGGGCGTCCGTCGCCACCCCCGACGAGACCACGGCTTCGGAGAGGGGCTGCGGCTCGCCATCCGCTCGGGCAGCCGCGCTGCCAGGGGAGGGAAGGCGAATGGGCGCGAAAGGCTTCTGTCGACAAGCTGGCGGATGGCCTCGTTGTCCTGCCTCTGCAAGGCTGGTCCGTTGTTCGCACCGGGCCCAGCTTCTCTAGAAGAGGTCTGCTGGCTCGGGCAGTGGGATGCGGCGGCAGACGGCCGTGCACCTGCTTGTGTGGCCAGGGCGGGGCCCGGGTCAGGGCTGTCGCGGCAGCCCCCGATTTCGGCCACTGTTGCGGACACGGGTTTGCCGTGGGTATTCCTACCTGCCCAGCCCCCGGTCGATCATCAGTTCGAGGTCTCCTCGAGTGCTGGTCGCCTCCCTGGCCTCGGCGGTTGACCCACTGAGGCCACTGCCGCGAGGTACTGTCGGGCAGGGTGGGCCGAGGGCCGAAGCGGGGGCCGCCCACGTCCCTTGGGGAGAAGTCACCCTGCCCTGAGGGTTCTGCTGGGTCGCCGAGTGGGCGCGGCGCAGCTGCTGTGGCGTGATAGCTCAGGATCGCCGCGCGAGATGAACTGAGCGGCGGTTCTGCGTTGTCCATCGGGACTGGGGGTTCGTCGACGTCACCACGGTCCGGTCCAGGGTGCGGTCTCGTGGCGGGGTCGGAGTTCCCGTTGTGGGGATAAGCGTCACGTCTTCCTTGTTCGCCCTCCCGATGGTCGTCTGTCGTCGCCACTGGGCGTCGAGGTGGCCCGCGCTCCAGGCGGTCGTCGGGGAAGGGGTTGGGGCTCGAGACACCACGGTTTGCAGCGGTGGCAGGATCCTCCGGATGGTCGTCTGTCGCCCTGGTCACCACGGCAGGATCCGCTTCGAAATTATGAGTTCGTGGCCCCGTGACGGGAGAGGCGCCGATGGGTACAGGTGGGACACAAAGTTCCAGATCATGTAATCCTCCGGATGGTCGTCTGTCGTCGTCACGGGGCGTCGATTGGAGACCCTTCTGGCCTCGCGGGCCTCATCTCAACAGTGGCAGGATACTCTGGATGGCCGTGTCTCGCCCTGGTCACCACGGCAGGATCCGCTTCGAAATAATGAATTCTGGCCCCGCGACGGGAGAGGTGCCGATGGGCACAGGTGGGACACAAGGTCCCAGATCATGTAATCCTCCGGAGCCCGCGGGATCTTGCACGCCCGACTCGCGCTGGACCGCCTCCTCCGCCTCCTCGGCCTCGTCCTCGTCCACGCTCTCGTCCTCCACCGCCCCCTCCACCGCGCCCTCCACGTCCTCCACTTCCTCCACAACCTCGACTACATCGTCCTCCGCGTCCTCCACAACCTCGTACTCTACCACGTCCTCCACGTCCACCACGTCCTCGACCTCCTCCCCAACGCCCCAGGGCCCAGGCGCGGCCGGCGCCGCAGACGCCGCGCGGCCGGCCGCGGCAGACGCCGCCGCGGCCGCGGCGCCGCTGCCGGCGGCCCCGGCGGCGAGGCCAGCGGCGCGGGCCAGGGCCGCCACGGCCACCCAGAGGCCCGCGGCCGCGGCCTCGCCGGCGGCGGCGGCGGCGACGCAGGCGGCCGCCGCGGCGGCCCGAGGGGCAGCGGCGGGCCGGCAGGGAACGCCCCGGCAGCGGCGGCCGCCGCCGCGGCGGCGCCGGCGGCGCCGCCAGCAGCACCAGCAGCAGCAGCAGCGCCGTCCGCGCCAGGCGAGGCGGCCGCGACGCCGGCCGCGGCGCCGCCGACCGGCGCCGCCGCCGGAGGGGAGCCAGCGGCGGCGGCCGCAGCGGTGGCGGCGGCGGGCGGCAGCGGCGGCGACCGCGGCGCCGGCGGCCGCGGGGGCGGCGGCGCCGGCGCCGGCCACCGCGCCCACCACCGCCGCCGCCACCGGCGAGGAGCCAGGAGCGGCGTCGGCAGCGGCGGCGGCAGGGCAAGCGGCCAGCGCGGCGCCAGCCGCGCCCGCGGCGCCACAGGCGCCGGCGGCGCAGGCGGCGCCCGCGGGGGCCGAGCGGTGGCGGCCGCCGGCCGCCTCCGACGGCGGCGGGCCGGCGGCGGCGGCGGCAAGCCCCGGCAGCCCGCCAAGCCCCGGCGTGGCGGCCCGCCTCGCCGCCACCAGCCGCTGACGGCGGCGCAGGGCGGCACCAGAGAGCCAGGCGGCTTGAGCCAGAGGGGTACGGAAACAGGACAAACAAGAGGA
>CAUYUJ010008302.1:338967-378967 GCA_963575745.1 Prorocentrum cordatum
TCTATGTCGTCACGCATCTTCGATCTCTATCTCTCTGTATGTTCAGATGCACATATATATATGCAACATATATATATATATATGTGTGTATACACACACATATATGTATATGTGTGTGTGTCGTCAAGTCTCTCGTTCACCCCTGTTGGCTACCAAAAGAGCCCACGGCGCCAAAAGAGGCCACCATGGGGGGAGGCCTCAGCCAGCGGGCCGCCCTAGCGAACCCAAGACCCCCACAGGGGCGCCACCGGCCAAAGAGGCCTCCAGCACGGCCCCGAGAGGCCCGGAAGAGGGACCCAAGAGCCCACAACGGCCAGAGATGGCTCAAGGATGCCCTCAGGAATCCGCCAAGAGGCCCCAGGATGGCCCCGAGAGGGCACCCAAAACATTGGAATACTGAATGTGTTCAATGATGTTTGTGTGCTGATTCGCTACTGAGATGTCCGAACAGGGCTTCAAGACGGCTCCAAAATGGGGCACAGAAAGAAAAACTAGTACTGTGCGCCCCCGATGGACCCGCATGTTCGACCAGAACGTGTAGTACCAGCATCTTCTGGCATGCACTTACCCAAGCAGCACGCCAAGACCGCACCGGCCACTATGCCTGTCACCAAAATGTTTCAGTGTGCGCATCGCCCGTGCGGAAGCGACGCGACGCTCACACAACACAAGCATGTCTGAGTCTGGCTGGCAAGAAACCCCAAGACTTCCCCAAGACTGCCCAAGACAGCCGCAAGGATGGAGCCCAGACCGCCGAAGATGGCTCGCCAAGTCCCACAGCCCCAAGATACATCCACGAGGCCCCAAGATGACCCCAGGAGGCTCCAACACAAGCCCCAAGATGCCCCCGAGAGGCCCCAAGAACCAATACACGGCCGCAAAGTAGACCGAAGATGTGTCAGTCCAGGAGGCCTGCGGCAGAGGACACAACCTTCCAAGTATAACAAAAAAACACATGGAAAAATTATTATCGGCATGCAAATTTACAAGGAAAAACGAATTCGGCGCGCGAATACACAAGGCGACCGGCCTGCTGCGGTATCAACGGCGTCTGGCTGCGCCGCTTTCTACCGCCGGCGCTTCCTCGGCACGGAGGTGCGGAGCGGGGCAGCTACAAAAAGGTGCCCGCTTCACGGGCCCCGCAGGTGGGACTCCTCCGCATGCCTCTCTTGGCAGGGCGGCCAGCCTGCTGCGACACCAGTGGCTTCTGGTTGCGTCACTTGCTGTCGCCAGCTTGTCCTCGCACTGAGGGATGGAACAGGGCAGCTCCTCGATCGTAAGTCCCCGTCCGTACCACCTCAGCTAACATCCTCCCCTGCGTCCTTTCTCTCGCCAGCACGTCCTCAAACTGGAGGGTGGAACACGGCGGCTCCTCGATCATAGTCACTGTCCCGCCAGCCCTCATGGCATAGATTGGAGGGCCAACTCGCCCAAACAACCCCTTCTCCGTCCTCGGGGAGGGGCAAGCCTCCCCCGTGTGGACAGGGGGGGCCGTGGGTCGTCAGAGTGTCCAGGACGGCTCCAGGCCCAGATCTCCCAATACTGCCTCCAAGATCGCATAGGATAGCTGAAGAGGCCCATGTGGCCTCCAGCATGCCTCTGCAGAACCAAACAGGCCCCAGGATGGCGCTGGAGTGGCCCACCGAGCCTCCCAAGGAGGCCCCCGAGGGACCGAGTGCACGTGAAAAGAACGGCTGTCAAATGAGTTGAACACTTCCTCGCTTTTGTCGCCGTCCGACGAAGCCTCAAGATGGCCCATGACCTCCCTGACTGACCCCACCCCCTGCCCCCCCTCCTCACCCCACAGCGGGGTGGCGGATATGCACAACAGCGCACAGAGGCAGTGGATACATTCTCGGCCCCCTCACGCACGGCCCCTCTGGAGCCCTACACAAGCATAAGCCTTGTTGAGAGCCGTGTGCCCGCCCCTGTTTTGTCCATCCCTTTGACGTGGAGGCACCCGTAGGTAGATCGCCCCCTCATCCCTCCTCTTCATCCCTCCTCCTCCTCCTCCTCCTCCTCCTCCTCCTCCTCCTCCTCCTCCTCCTCCGCCTCCTCATCCCTCCTCCTCCTCCTTCTCCTCCTCCTCCTCCTCGACCTTCCCCGCCCCAGGCCCGCTCCAGGCAGAGGAGGTACCGCATTCGCTACTCGGCTGCAGCGGTGACCCCTCGCTAATAGTCCCGTATTGCGCTCGGACAAAAAAAACACTGCAAGCGCACCAGCGACACCCACTCGAAGGGCCACTGGAAATCACTAGGTTAGGCGACTGTTCTGTTCACTTCGGGTACGAACGCTGGCCGCTGTACAAGGCCAGTCAGTACACCGTCGCAGGGGCACAACGTGAGCACAACTTCTCCGCGAGTCCCAGCGCACTAGCGAATCGAAAAAATAGCGCTGGAGATTGTTCGCAACTTCCAGGCACCGCGAGGCAAGCGACTCGAAAAAGCAGAGACGCCAGAGGACTGGGGCACGCGCCCTAGCAAGACGGTATTGGCTACGTGCGGCCACGATGTATCTCAATACAGCTGGTTCATACCACACTTCACGCAAAGATGTGACCATGATAACCTGGAGGAGCAGTACAGCTTAGGCACCATCCCGCCTATCAGTTTTGAAGTACATCATCTCCTTGAAGAACTGAACCACCTCTTGAAAGATAAAGCCCGCTCAATACACTCAAAGCGAAAGAGCCGTCAAACAGTTGCCACTAGGATCCTGATCGAATGTTAAATTCCCGTCATATCCCATTCACGGAGGTTTTTGCTTTAAGACCTCTTTCACGTCGCCCGTGGTATCACCACATTCCAGCAAGGAATGGAAATCGTCAAGGCCCACACCCCAAGATCCACGTTTCTTTCAATAGGAGAAATTTCGGTGTCAGGCTGATCTGCCTTTCTTCGGTCCTCCTGACGGTTGCCCCCGCCGCCCACGTCAAGAAGGGAGACGCGGTGCTGAGGACTCGCTTGATGTTACTCCGTGCACAATTTGGCAGAATCCGTGCACGGAATCTTCCCAGAAACCAAGCGATCAGGCGAACGCCTTTGAGAACATTATGCGATGCAGCTGGAGGGGAAAGCGTGGAAATAGTTAAGCCCCCCATTCACTTACGACTTCCCTTTGTCAGCTGAAGGTGTTTCGTTCCTGCGGAAATGTGGCTAGGTCTCCATACTACGCGGCTTCACTGGCAACCGCCCTGCGTTGCTTTGCAAGGCTTCCAGAGCCCGTCAAAAACCTGAGCGGCCTTTGACGAACTTCACGGGGTCTTAGACGGCTTTCAGTGCACATAGTTCACCCCGTAAGGGCCATGAAATTGCATCAAGGGGTTCAAGCATGTTTGCCTCAAGGGCCCCTGAGACGCCAAAACAAAACGTAAAGGCGTACTCAGAGGCACTCAAGGACGTAAAGGGCCTCAAACTGTCATTCCTGTACAAGTGTTTCGGTATAAATTCAGGTGCGTTGCGATTATTGTGAAGGTGTGGCCGGGTTCCCAAGGGTCTTACAGGCTTGAAACAAACAATGAGGGACTTCACAACTAGCTTACAATGTCTCATCAGGAACAGGAAGACTCTAAGGGACTTTGAGATGACGAATGGCATTTCAAATGCCTTAGCGGACACCGAGAGCGACAGCGGGCCCTAAGGAACCCAAGCTTGTCTCAATGGGCACCAGGAAGGCATATGGAAGTCTTGTGTGGCCCCACATGCCCTTGACTGACTCCTAAGGGCACCAGAGTGCCGTAGGGCACTCCAGCGGTCTTAAGGGACCTGGGAGGCCTAGGTTTACCTAGTGATAAATTCCACTTCTCCGCCTCTCCCCCTCCATCATACAAACCATTATCAGTATCCTCATGCTCCTCCTAATCCTCCTCAGCGTCCTCATCCGTCTTGCCTTCGTATGTATCCTCCTGTATAGGCCTTAAGGCCGCTACTTGCTGTCTGAGTTCTTGTTCGAAGGTACATCGGGGCTCTGATTAGCTTCCATCGCCATCCGGGAACTATACGTGGCGTAAGCTGGTCGTTTGGCGCGGGCTGTGTGCACATACAAATGTACGAGTAACAAAGAAGACGCCTCGGCCAGCCCCATGAAATCTTACGAGGCCTTCAAGGGCCCAAGCTAACCTGATACAAGGCCATCGCATATTTGATCTGACTTTCAATAACTAGTTACCCCCCCCCGCAGTGGTTGCACTTGGGCGCTCTTTCCTAATTCCCAAGAAGTGCTTGCGCTTGGGCTGTCGCGCTTGATCTCTTAGACCTGGCCAATGATCCTGGGAATACTTGGGTACCGCAGGGTCCCGCCCTTTGGGACTCTCCAAGGTCTCACCCATCGGGTCTCTTGCGCCCCCAAGAGTTTTTGCGTGCCATATAGTCCCGCCCATACGGTTTCACAGGGGTCCGCCCGTAGTTTCATTTCGATCGTTTGCGGGTGTCACGGGGCCTCGCCCAGTGCACATGGGGCCCCTTGCGCCCCCCCGGGACTTGAGGGAGCTTCAGGGTCCCGCCCGTAAAGTCTCGTAGAATCAGTCGTATACGAAGTGCACTGCGCTTTTCTACACGCCCACAGGGCCCCCATGTGCCCCCGACGAACTTTTGGATGACCTAGGGTCCCACCGACAGGGTCCCACAAGATCCCACCCGCTGGGTGCATTGCGCCCTGGGGAGTTTTGGGTACAACAGGGTCCCGCAGATATCGCCCCATAGGATCACGACCGATAGGGTCCGTTGCGCCCCAGGGATTGTTATGAGTTCCACAGGGTCCAGCCTGTAGGATCCGAGTGCGTACGTAATGAGATCGGGTGTGTTGCATTTGGGTTGCCGTTGCACAAATTTTGCAATAATTGTGCACATCATTCTCACAGGGCCCATTGCGCCCCAACGAAGTTTGGAGTGTCACAGGGTCTCGCCGACAGGGTCCCACTTGGCCCCGCACTGGGGGACCCTTGCACCCCGTCGAACTCTTGAGTGCCTGCGGTCCCGCCCGCAGGTTACCACAGGCCCCCAGCCCTCAGGATCCCTTGCGTCCCTGGACGCTTGGGTGCCACAGGGTCCCGCCGATTGGGTGCCGCCAATGGGGTCATGTGCGTCGCTGGGACGTGCGGGTGCCATGGAGCCCACCTATAGACCCCTATCGAGTTCACATTTCAAGTGTACTGCATGTGTTTTGCACGTATGCTTTTCATGTACACTGTAGTGTCACTGCCCACGCGTATTGCATAGTACAGATTGCACCACACATGTTTCACCCCATCAGTTGCACAACAAATAGAATATTGGGCCCATGCTGGAATAACAGTGGCAGATAGGTGATGAAACAATTCAGACTGGCGCGCGAGCACCGAACAGGTTCGTCCGCCACCACACTTACAGCGTTTGGCGTGCGTGGCAACCACCAGAATCCCAGCGTGCAGGAACACTTCCTCAGGAGGCGAATAGGACTACTCAGTGCAAGCACAGACCTGAATGGCTTAAACAGCCTGCTTAGAATGCCTCGATGGCCTTCGCAAACTGCTGAAACGCCTTCTCCAGTATGGTCAACTCCTCGCTGGCGTACGAGGGGGGGATTTCTGGAGACGGCCACGCAGCGTGCAGTTGCTAGAGACGGGAGCAATGCGGTCTGCCCAGTGAGACTAGACGATAGCTCGTCTGCGAGCTATCTCCAAACGATCCATACCGATCTCCATTATCATGCCGCATGCATGTTGCTCTGTCTTGTAGAGCTGTTATTGCTTAGCTTACGACTCTATGTCGCTCGTGCTGTTTCTCGCCCCAGGGAGAGCCAGAAACTAACACCACATCGCCACCGTGCCCTTGAGGCAGAAATTGGAGTGTCCTCAGGCTCTTGGCCTAATCCCTTAAGCCTCAGTCCTCAATCCTAAAGATTCCTTAGGGGGCCCGGACCCAAAATCTCACCAGCCCTCTGGGCGTGAGTGGTTGAACGAGCTTCATCTTCCATCTTCCCCCTGTCCTCTTCGGGGAGGGGTTTATTACTGTTCCCTATTACTTCCCCAGGCGACTGGCAGCCAACCAGGAACTATGCTCACACACACACACACACACCACCATCCCTGTCAAAAAACAATATCAAACGCACTCTGCCTCCACATGTGGAGCATGCGCGGCCAACCCGATGCGGCCCCGCCCCACCATCCATGTCTACAAAAACCAAATACCAAATACCCCTGGGGGCAAAGTCTTGAGTCATGTTCGTGAGGCCCGCGAGCACGTTGTATTGTTTTGGACAGGGACGGCGGGGGTGTCAGCATACTGCGTGCTGTGCGCAGGGCTACCATCCCTAACAAAAAACAGTACAAAATGCACCTCGCGGCTAAATATGGATCATGCGCGGCCACCCCGCAATCACTGTCAAGTGGTTTTTGACAGGGACGGCGGGGGTGGCGGCGTATGGCCTGCTGTGTGCAGGCCCACCAGACACAATGATGGCCACTACGTTCGCCAAGGATGATGGGGGCCGACATGTTCCCCGATGTGTGCTGACATGTGCGCAGGCGCACCTGACGCACTCTGCACGTGACCCGAAAGTGGCGCACCTGGCGCGGCTGGAGTGTGCGGCACACCTGGCGCACGCAGAGCACGTGCCGCATCTGGCGCACCAGGCGTGCCTGGCACGCTCGGGCCCTAGGGGTGCCTGGCGCGCGTGGCGCGCCTGGCACGCGTGGCGCACCTCGCCCAAGAGTCGCGCACATGGGGTCGGTTTTGGTTCCTAGTAGCTGCCCATCCAAAGACGGCCACTGAACATGCTGAGGCTCGGGTGGTACTTCTGTGTTGGGAGGGCGGGTGGGAGTGAGCTAGACGGCTTGCTATCTAGGGGGTGTCTTGATCACTGTTCCTTATTAATATACACTCCCTCCCCCACCCAGCAGGCGGCCAACCAGAAACCATGCCGACTCCATGCAAGACCGCCCCCACCATTCCCGTCAATTTTCAATACAAACCGCACTCTGCCTCCACATTTGGAGCATGCGCGGCCAACTCGATGCGGCCCCCCCCACCATCCCTGTCAAAACCCATGCAAAGTACAATATGGGGCAAAATCTTGAGTCGTGTTCGTGAGGCCCGCGAACACTTTGTATTATGTTTGACAGGGGCGGCGGGGGGGCCAGCATATTCCCTGCTGTGCGCAGGGCTACCATCCATGACAACAAAAAAAACATGCACCTCGCGGCTAAATCCGGATCATGCACGGCCATCCCGCGATCACTGTCAAGTGGTTTTTGACAGGGACGGCGGGGTGGCGCGTGGCCTGCTGTGCGCAGGCCCACCGGACACAATGATGGGCATGACTTTTCGACAAGAATGACGGGGGCACATGTTTCCCGATGTGTGCTGTCACGTGCACAGGCGCACCTGACGCACTCTGCACGTGTCCCGAACATGGCGCGCCTGGCGCGGCTGGAGTGTGCGGCACACCTGGCGCACGCAGAGCACGTGACGTATCTGGCGCACCAGGCGTGCCTGGCACGCTCGGGCCCTAGGGGTGCCTGGCGCGCGTGGCGCGCCTGGCACGCGTGGCGCACCTCGCCCCAGAGTCGCGCACATGGGGTCGGCTTTGGTACCCAGTAGCTGCCCATCCAAAGACGACCGCTGAACATGCTCAGGCTCGGGTGGTACTTATGTGTTGGGAGGCGGGTGGGAATGAGCTAGACGGCTTGTGGACGGGTGGGTAGCTTGACCCATCCCCCATACCCCCTCCCCCTGGGTCTGGAGGGGGGGTCGCGGGTAGTTAGACAGCCTGTGTTGGTTCGACGAGAAGGCCAAAATCATTGATTCGACTAAGGGCGTGGCCACAGTTTGACCTCCAAAGGGGAGGGACCCTAATGTACTACGGCCCCTTCTTTGATCGATCTCCTCCAAAGATGGCCCTGAGATGGCCTCCGAGGCTCCCAAGGGTGCCCCAAGACGGCCCCAAGAGGTACCAAGAGGCCCCCAAGGTGCCCCCAAGAGGCTCCCAAGAGACCCAAGAGGCCCCAAGAGGCCACCCAGAGGCACCCAAGACGCCCCAAGAGGCCTCGGCGAGAAGGCCAAACTCGCTGATGTTACTTAGGGTTTGGAAGCATGTTGGCCTCCTGTCCTTTGATTCATCTCCTCCAACATGGCCCCAAGATGGCCTCCGAGGCTCCACACAAAAGGGTGCCCCAAGACGGCGCCAATAGGTGCCCAGGAGGCCCCAAGAGGCCCCGAGAGGCCCCCAAGATGCCCACAAGAGGCTCCCAAGAGACTCCTACGAAGCCCCATGAGGCCAGAATGCCAGAGTCATTAATTTTACGAGGGGGGTGGAAACATGTTGGCCTCCTGGGGGGGCCTAGTATAAAGAAGCCCCCCTTCTTTGATCGATCTCCTCCAAGATGGCCCTGAGATGCAAGGGTGCCCCAAGACGGCCCCAAGAGGTGCCCACGAGGCCCCATGAGGCCCCGAAGAGGCCCCCAAGATGCTCCCAAGAGGCTGCAATAAGACCCACACGAAGCCCCAAGAGGCCCCCCAGAGAGACGCCCCAAGAGGCCCTCGGGACTGCCAAGAGACGACCCCCAAGACGCCCCAAGAGGATTCGAAGAAGCTCTCGAAGGACATCCGAAAAGACTTCGAGAGGCATCCAAGAGGCCTCGGCCTTCTCCTCCTCCTCCTCCTCCTCCATCTCCTCCTCCTTTTCCTCCTCCCTCCTCCCCGATCCCTCTCTCTGCTCCCAGCTTGGAGTATGACGTCTTACCCAAACCTTCTTTCCACCGCATGCTTCTCCACATCCCTGATCAGGGCAACTCGTCCGGGCATCGTGTCTAACATGGGATTGTGGTGCTACGCGTTTCGTCTAGAAGTGCCAAATCTTCAGGGGCGCGTCGTGCCTTCTCGCATGATTTGTTCGGGCACAAGAGGACCCCAAGACGGGACAAGAGGTCCCAAGAGGCCCCCAAGACGGTCCAAGAGGGCCCGAGTCGCCGAGAGATTGCTCCAAGACGCCCAAGATGGCGTCAAGACGGCCCAAGATGGCTCAAGACTCGGCGGCGAGCGAGGGGGGGAAAGTGAGGAGGAGAAGATCCTCTCAGAAGGCTGCGAGGCTTCTCAGAAGCCCTCCGGCCTTCTGAGAAGCTGTTGTGCACTCAAGGAAAGTGTAGTTAAAGAACTTCTCCAGAGGCAGGGGGACTTCCGAGCCTCCTGAAAGAAGGCCCGCCCCCTTTCATTTCCCCCCTGGGCTGGCCTCCCAGCAGGACCCCACGAGGCAAAAATCATTGATGTTCCTGCGATTGTTGAAAGACGTTGGCGTTCTCGCCTTTTCGGCGTCCCGACGCTCCAAGACGGTCCAAGAGGCCCCAAAGACCGCCCAAAGACGGCCCAAGAGGCCTCCAAGAAGGCCCCAAACGACTGAAAGGCGCCCAAAACAGCCCAGGAGACCCCAAAGATAGCTCCAAGAGGGGGCCGGACGGGGGACCCGAATGGACATTTCGAGCCCTCGGCCCCGACAGGCCCCCAAGAGGCCAAAGAGGCCCCCCAGGAAGCCCCAAGAGGCCCCCCAGAGGTTCCCAAGAGGCCCCAAAGAGGCTTCCAGGAGGCCCAAAGATGCCCCCAAAAGGCCTCCGAGAGCGTTCCGACAAAAAACCCAATAAGCATCCGTGAGGACTCTTAACCCACAACCCAGGCACGGTGGCGGGATGGGCCGATTGCCATTGGATCCGCCGCCCCCTGTCGATTCATCGCAGGGGCGCCTGGCGTGCTAGACCTCGGTTTTGCTTTTGGTTCTTTTTCCAAAAGAACTCCCCCCTGGGGTTTCGGCCCGTCCCGCCGGGGTCCCAGGAGATTGCCGAAAACCCTGTTGCAAAGGCTTTTCCTGCTCCAGACGGCTCCAAGACGGCCCAAGCTGGTCTCCAAGATGCATCCAAGACGGCCAAAATGGCTTCCAAGACGGCTAAGATGGCTCCGAGATGCCTCCAAGACGAGCCAAGATGCACTCAACACGGCCTAAGATAGCCTCAACATGGCCCCAGACGGCCCAAGAGGCCTCCAATACGGCCGAAAAGTTTGAAAGGGGTTGGGAGACCCAACAAACAGCTTCGCCTTAGGCGAAGCCAAGTTCCAGCTCTGTTGTACCGTAGTAACGATAGTCCCGGTAGGAAAGGGGGAGCCATCTCAAGCAGTATTTTGGTATCGATGGCAAATAGTACACCTCGCGCTGAGGTGTAGTCAGATCTGGGCGGCCGGCCGCTTGAGCCAAGCAGCCGCGGGCACACGTTCGCTTCCGCTCACCTGTGTCCCCAGCTCACTTTCGAGTCGGGGGGGAGGGAGACGAGGCGTGTGTCCGCCGCCTTTTATACAGCAAGCACAGCAGCTACTATGTACAAAGGGCAGCAAAGGTCTGAAACCATGTGTGCGGGCATCGTGAAAAGATCCTCTAGTGGAGTTGCCTCCAACAGCTCTTTTTCATCTTGTAGTTCTGCATACCACACTTCCATGACGCGTGACTCGAGATCAGCCTCCGATTCCTCATAAACCGTAGGAAGCCGTCCATCATCCTGGTGGTTCGGCTTCTGACGCTTCTCTCGCAGTTCCATCCAGCATCGGTGCATCCGCCAATTCCTCAAACCATGTCATGTCCTGGTCAAAGCCTGCTTGGGGTTTGGTGGACTTTGGGGTTTGGTGGACTTCAGGCACTGGATGATTCTAGAATGTGCTGACCCAGTTATTTCGCGAATGTTCAGAGCGGTGCCTTCTGCTTCATAAGAGTAAGACCCTGGATTCACATCGTCGCCATAGTGGACCAATGTGCAACTGTCAGCGTAAGCAACCGGAGGTAGCTTATGAATACCCTTAGCTAACCTGACTGACACTACGTCCTCGATGCGGAAGAAGTTTCTGATAAGGCATTCCACAGTTAGATGTACGTTAGGAGACAGATGGCTTGCATTTCTCATCTGAAGCACCCCCTCTTGGTAGGTACCCAGCCAACTGTCATAGAAGGTCCCCCCGCAAGTAAGCGGGCCACAAACGTCAACACTGTCCGTAGCGCAGCGCTGTCGGAGCCAATTTCTCTTTAAAGCTTCGATATAGAGTGAATATCGTGCATCGACGTATTGTACCTGAACATCGCGCTTTCCCACTCGAATGATGACGTGACCTCTTTCGGGATCGTCCCTTACAACTGGGAATGGGCCATTCCAGTCTCCCCAGTCGTCCTTCGTGGTTGTGGGGCGATGGTAATCAGCTAAATCTCCTTCATCGTAGTAATGCTGACCAGTAACAATTGTCTTCGTGCGTAATGCACGATTGGATTTGGCTAGTGCTGTGGCCTGTGTGATAGCTTCAATGCATACCCTGCGCATCGTCTGTTCACGAGAATGATCCGACGTTTCCATCGGCTTTTCGTGATCCAAGACAGGTTATTCAGGGAGCATTGCTAGTTGCCGTCCACACAGGGCGTTGCATGGAGACACCTCGCTGTAGAAGGTAGACGCGCTGGCGGCAAACAAGGCCTCATGCAATAGTCGTGTGAACACAAGAGGTATGTCTAACCTGCTGAGTCTAGCTTCGATGACATGAAGTGGATGGCGCAATATGCCAGTTCTGGCTTCGCTCGTCGTAGCGCGTCGTCCACGCGCACGTATCCTGAGTTCAGTACCCTTTGCCGTAAGGACTGTTTTGGCAGTGTTGTTGCTGAAGGCACCTTCTCCATCGGAGTAGAGTACCTTTGCAGGTCCAAACTGCATCCAGCACTGATGATATGCATCCAGGATACTGGTCATCGTCTTGTCTGGTATCTCCATTCCAGTAGCATATCGAATGCAACGATTGATGGTATGAAATGTATTGTGCTCTTGCTTGTAGAACATCAGGTCGCATTCGACTTCGTCGTTGAATTCGCCAGGCAACGCAGTAGATGACATACCCGTATGCCCAGGTTTGTCCCAAGCCCTGCATTCCCGACATGTGTCGCAGACACCTTTGATCAGGTTGGGTCTGACGCTGTCCAGACCTATCTTGGTTAAGATGAGTATCATCTTAAGTTCTTTCGCATGGAACCAACGCAAGTGTAGCTTCCGCAGCTCGCGCGTTAGCACGCTTGGGCCAAGGCTTCGTAAGTATTGTAAACTAATAATTTGTACGTCGAACCGTGACCAGTCTGGAAGTCACGGTCATGCAGCAGGGTTACCCGCTGGTGGCGGAGGAGGTGCATCTCCACCTCGCTGTCGGCCACGTCTGACTCTAACCTGCGGCAGTCGGAGGTGGCCATCCGAACTCCCAGCTCCACTCGAGGCAGGTTGCCCTGCAGCAGGTTCAGCAGCATGTCTGCCTACTGAAATATCGGCTCTAGAGCCCGGTCTTGGGGCTCGTAACCGCGTAAGTGGTGGTGCGGTTTGCGCCTCGGGTGGCGGTGTTGCTGGTTCAGCAGGAGCCGGCGGTGCTTGTCCTGCTGCAGGTTCGGCAGGAGCCGGTGGTACCTGTCCATGATTGTCAGGCAGCTTCCAAGGTTTGGCAAACTTGCATGTGCCAGGTCTCCGCACATGTCCAGGCTAGTTCTGGCCGTAGTTCTTCTTGCAGCTCGGACATTCCCAATGGTAGTCTTCCTTATCGTACCACCTGCAGTGCTTGGGATTTCTGTCATGTGAGGGAGAGCACATGTTAACATGATCCGCGCATGCAGGACATCCTACCTTTCCCGAGGGCGGTCCCGTGATCGAGCAGTCGGGTTGCCGAGGGATTATTGGATCCTCCAAATCAGATCCCCTCACGTTGGCAACTAGCACGGTGGTAGAATAAGGGCGACCATGGAAGGGATCACGGCTCACTTGGAAAAGATCATGTGCGATCTGAACTGCGTCGACAAAAAGAGACTGCATCTTTGGAGTGTAATGTGCAGCCATGGAAAAGTCTCTGTTACATACCGACGCATGTTGGCGATGGCCAGCACATCGTCTTCGTTCAAAAGGGGTAAGTAGAAGGCGGTGGTTGGCCATGCTGTAGGTCTGTTTTCGTATGAGTACCCCATGGGAATCGCGTAAGCCAGTAGTACATTGGTCCATATTCATATTGCAATTGTCCTTTGCATTTGGCCCAACTAGTCCATGGTGGCATCTGATCCACCCAAGTACCCACTGGTTACTCGTAAATAACATCGTTGAAGATCATTCTGGCGCATAGCAACCTTACCACAAAACCTGATATGCGGCAAATCTTCTTTGTGGTGTTCATACCAGGTATCGTAGTTGACCTGGGGCTTGAAATATGGAGGTAGTCCATTCGTTCTGCAGTTGGGTTGTAGTATGACAACATTGACGAAACAAGCGTCTAGGTAGTGCATCACTGCATCCTGGACATCCTTGTTTCCACGGTCAACTAAGGAGCGTTTGTCTAGGTTTCCCCCTGAAGACTAACCTCGGCTGAATGCGAGCTGCGATATACCTCCATTTCCTCCACATAATTCCAACATGTCCACCTTGTTGTGTCGCCCATAGCATAAGGTTGGGGCCACGGAGAATACATCTGCGTAGGACGCAGCAGGTAGCCCCGCAGGTAATGCGATGAAGGGCCCCTCTTCACCGTCACTTCCCGTGTCGGAGTCAAGGGGTACATCGGCGCAGTACGCACTACATCCGAGACCTTTAAGGTCATGTCCGTGCCTTCTTCGACTATATTGGGTATCTCGCGCGGCTTGATGCCCACTTCTTTGTCTGCTTTATGTTTTTCTGTTTGCTTGATTCGGTCATCGGTCGGTAGCGCTGTCTGTTGTTCAGTCGGTCGTTCAACATCAGATGAACTGAGCGCCGGAAATTCGGGAATCGAGGGGAGCACGCGGCCGCGCTCAATCGAAAGGGGGGGGGGGGCGATCGTCGTCGACGATGGCAACTCGCCTTGGGCGTGGACGTGGGTTCCCGTGTCCGAGGAGAGCCCGTCCGGGCTGCTCCCCGTAAAATCGAATACGAATGCTGGCTACACCAGTCGGCAACGGCGCATTGCAACTGCACCCGATAGGCTGGTCCTGGACCTTGATGTCTTGTATAATCTGATTGTTCCAGGTTCATTGTTACCCGTCTGACGACATGGCCCCATTCAGGGCCATTCTTCGGAGGCTGAACGTAAGTTCGACTTCCGTTATCCACTCGCGTGGGAATGCTAAGGTACACAGCACTCGCGTGGTGAATGCTAAGGTGTAGACCCATTTAATCAATCAATCCCGCGGTCATGATAGCCAATATTTTGTTACGGCATTCTGCCTCCTGAGCTCCTTGGCCATACCAGTCCAATTCATGCTCAGCGCGTTGTGCAGGCGCCCCTGCTGTTTGGCACGTGCACCTCCACAAGTTAGTCGGGATGCGCGTGCAGGTAGTTGCCACTTGCAAATATGATCCGCTAGGCAACATACTAGAACGGTCGTATTTCAAGCCGAAATGGCAACATCGCATACGCATGACCTGCAAGTCGAGATCTTCAATGGCGTCTCGTATGGGACCCTGTTTCCAGAAGTAACCTGGTGGTCCCACAAGCACAATAATCATACGCAGAGCCCTATCCTTAGTCATCAAGTTTTGGGTGCGTTGATAATGTGGCCCTGCCCGCTTTCCAAGCAATCTTACGTACCAATCAGCAGGCGTTGCCACCCATGACAGTTAATAATCTCCCGAGAGTAAAGCCCCTAAATATTGTGTACCAGAAAAAGTCTTAAGCTCTGTATGTGCGACACGGTTACACATACAAGCACGGGCTCGGATTTCAGCGCAAGCTGCCCGTATATCCTCAATGAGAAATGCACAACAATTATAATGATGTGATGAGCACTCATTTTCTGCAGCGGCCACACAGCCGGGTCCACTGCTATCCGTGGCAGCCGCACAGCTGGGCTTGCCACTGTCCCTGGCGCGCACAGCCGGCGACTGAGAAAAGAATGCAGGTTCCCCCGCACTCGATGACAGCACCTGAGTGTTCGGCCTGTCGGAGCAGGCGCGGGTGGCCGTGGCACGCGCCTGCCCCCGTCACTCATGTGGTGATGGGGGCGCCCAGATGCCCGTGCCATGCTGCGCTGCAGAGCCGCTGCTCGAAGTACAAATCTCAAACTTCTCAGCGGTATCATCCACTTCCGCTGGTGTCCCTGCCTGTGCATCGGGCGGCGTCCACTTAGTGCCCTCCTCATAGATGGCCTGATATACTTTCGCCTGCAAGTTACGCAAGGCGAAGTCCTGGTCGGCCGAGGTAGGGTTAGTCCCGAAAGGCGCATTCCTGCGATGCCAGGTCATGGTGTTATTCACCAAAGACTGGATCGCAAAAGCGAACGTCTCCTCCTTGATGGAGAAGCTAATGCCCTTGGTATCCTGTGACATCATATACGCATGGGCATCACTCATAGCAGGTGCCCCTGCGGCTGGCTCTGCGTCAGCTGCCTCCTTCACGAGTAGCGGGTCATCCTCGCATTGAGGATTGGCCGCAATAGTAAACGACATCGACCTTGTGTCCTCAGCTGCGGCCCCGCACTCGTCGACCTTGAGTGCCAGATGCCCAGCAGGCGTGTTCATCAAATCAACTACTCTGGCACCCTTTCCAAGTAGAAGTTTGCACACATCAGAGCCAGGGATGATCATCTTCTCGTGCCCCTGCTCCAGGATCCGGATAGTCCTCATGTTAGACGTACTCCTCTGACCCAGAATAGCAGGGAGGTTCCCCCCTGAACCCACAGCAACGTTTGCTGAGTAGGTATCAAGTCTCGACACAGCAGGCGCCCCCGCTGGGTCCCCCCTTTCCTTGCACGCAATCTTGCAGTGCAAGGACTTGTCATACCGCGGCACCGTGTCCCACTCCCGATACGTAGAGCCTCTTCGTCAAGTTCAGCTCCTTGATGGCGTGTCCATGGGAACGGGATACCTGTTCGAATGTCTGTGCCTTCTTTAGACCAATGATGTTGACGTTGCTGCCAATGTCCAAAAGGATTGTCAGCGTGCCACCCACCATGGTCCCACTGTTTGCTGCCAGAGCCAGTTCATGGCGTTCTCCGAATATTCCTGGCACCTCAGATAGCGTCGTACCATAGATACTCTCGCGGCGCCTCTGCTCCAACACCCAATCGTTTCTTGACAGAGACGAGAAGACGTTCATGTATCCACTGTCCTCTTCTTCCGCGATGAGATTCTTCTCAAAAGCCCAGGCCGTAGGATACTCGTCATACGCGTACGGGCGCGATGCAGATGTGGTCGGAATGTTCATGAACGTATCTTCGTCAACACGCATGCCCATCTGACCATCTGTGTTCACCATGCACACAGTACGTAGCATGTCGCGCTCGGATATCGCACTGATGCCGCTGCGCACGCGCACCGGGCTCACCGTCCTGCGCTGGCTGCGTTGGCGGGTGTCTCGCCCGTATGGCATGTAGGTATGTGGAGACTGAAGCCACTAAGCGCTCCTGTCGGTGGCTCACTCCATACGCCTCAGCCACATGTCGTTGGCCGGCAGCGCGGCAGGTGCGGTTGCAGCGGGTGCCCCTGCATTATTGGCTGCTTCCGCGATTAGCGGCATGGGCGCATCCAAAGCAGGCACGATCGCTTCCGTCGCCTGCCCCGCGTTGGCTGATGAAGCAGGTTGCCCCGCTGGTGTTGTCGTAGGGGCTGCCGTGTCATTCATCATCATCGCCGTGACGCGGTTGAGCTCTTCGCGAAGGTCCCTGAGTTCGTTTGCCCCTCGGAGTATCTCCCCATAACGATTTAGTGCGTCCTGATCTCCAGCAAGGGCATACTGAAACTCAGCTGTGATTAGACCAACGCCCCTGCAGGTAGCGCAGGGTGCCTCGGTTGCAGCACCTCCCACATTGCCAACCAGCTGTCTGTCCACATGAGCATGCGCGACTCGATCCCAGCACTGCGCATGGAATATATGACCACACTGAAGCCGCCAGACCTTGTCGCGATGCATGAAGTGATCCAGGCAGGTGGCACACTTGTTAAAGTCACCGTCGCTGATGACTGGCGGCGTTGCCGACGGCCTGATACGCGTCCGGCGCTCCAGAGTAGCTTCACCAAGCTCATACTGAATCGGTGGGACCGACAATGGCTGGATGGCTAAACGTACTGCCGGGTTATACGCAGGTGCCCCTGCTGCGGTTGGAGTAGCAGGTTGCCCCGCACGACCCAGCATCCTGTTTGCCTGACGCTCATGGTTGCGACGCTGGCGGGCCGACTGCATCGAAAGGTTGGCCTGCTGCGCCTCGTGAGTGGCCAGAATCTCTGGGCGCAGCTCCCCCATGGATGATGGCACTACCTGGCTGGGGGCCTGCTGAATCACATCTGAATCAATAGGGGTAGCCAAAGATCCACAATGTGGAATCTGGCCCGGCACACCTACCGCGTAGCCAGAGCCGCGCGTCAACTGAGACTGGTAGAAATCGTCGGCCGTCGCTCGTACATACGGGCTCTCCGGCTGCATTCCCACACGAGGATTACCAGTTACCTGAGCATGGTAATCAGGATACAACGTGAAGTCCATCGGTGGTGCTGTAGGGCGCTCTGCAGCTGTCGAATCGCATGTCGGATGACTGAAAAATGCTGGCACGTATCCGTATCGACTGGGACTGTCCGGCGATGGATTTGGGTCCGGGACATACTCCGAAGGCGGCGTCCAGCTGGCGCTAGGGAGGTCGATGCCATCCCTACGCATGCTCTGTGAGGCTTCGCGCATCTGCCAGTACATCCACTCTTGCTGACCAGCTAAGCTCTCGGCCCTCTGTGCAGCGTGGCGATCAGGAAAGGCAGGCTGCCCTGCACGTGGGCGCGGCGATGCGAGTGGCGACGTCGCCTGTAAAGCCTGGGAGATCTGCGGGTCCATCCGACTGCTTTGGAGCCTTGCCTGTAGGCTATTGGTGCTCCCAGCACCCCGTGGAGTCCCACATGGACTTGTGGCCCTGCTCACGGGTGCAAACGAAACAGATTGCCCTGCAGGTACTGGCAGCTGCTGCATCTGAGCACGCCACGGATCGCCGGCGCACAGCATGTAGGTGGGAGTACTTCCACTCGAAGTCATACCTGTCACGTCCGCACTTCGGGCCTGAATCCATGATCCGTCAGATCCCCCTGCAGGTGTCCCCGCTTGATACACGTCTTGCAACATGAATACTGTAGAGAACTCGACCTCCTGGATGGGCGTCAGTTCGGGACACTTCAACTTGTAGGGTGTCTTTGATTAAACCAATCTTTCAACGATGATGCATCAGTTCGGAATTCGTACATGTCTTCGATAGAAAGATCACTGCTCGGATACTTCTGATCGCTGTCCCGCAGGTACATGGGATTGATCCAGACGTGTCCCACACGGTTGTACCTGCACTTGTCGCCAGGCAAAATACCTAAAATCTGGACAATATGAGTCGGGGGGAATTCTGCCGTTCCGGCCTGTCGCCATTATAATCAGCGCCAAATAGCAATTTGATCCCGAGGCAAACTCTTCAAACGAACCATAACCAATACCTCGGAGTCGACACGCAAGCCAGACTGGATTCTGCTGTCGCCCGGTAAATATGGGCAAGCATGAACAAAATGTCTACCTTTTCTCTTGATGGTGCCGTCGGCACGGCAAGACAGCCCCATGCAAAGTACATTCGGGATATTTTCGCACTGCGTGCCATGAATGAAACAACAGGGTGCACCTGGAACAGTCAAATCAGTTTTCCTCATATACAGTGACTCAGGGCACTTTATCCCAGGGCTGCTGTGTCCATTACTTTGGCGTATGAAATGTCTCGCGCGGCTCAGAAGCGTACTTACACCTCTTGATATGTAGCCCATTTTTCTGCAGCCCAGTGTTGTCGACCATGCCAGTCAAGTCCAGCACGGTCAGTGCTTGACATGCCCGATGGCGGTTCCTGATATACCGGCGTACAGTCTCCAGGTGTTTGCGATGATGATGATCACATCCCTTAGGTGGCCACTGGTTGAGGATCTCTGCGAGCTCAACCCATCCATCGAATTCATCGCAAGACGGCACTGCTCGCAGAAACCCATCAGAGAGATGGTTGTTGTGAAATGGTTTGTGGCGAAGAGCAGTCGCAAGCCATTCTGAGCAGCGGCGCTGCTCCACATGGGTCAACTTTGGGCCATCAACTCTGTCTGCTTTCAGGGCCCCAATAAAGTCGCCCTTGTCCGATTGATACGTGAGCGCTGGGCGTCTACGCAAGATGTCACGCACAACCTGGCGCGCATGAGCGCCCTCGTCGGCGAGGACGGCGGCATCCTGAATATCGCATTTCACGACAACGCATCGATCAGACACGCATCATAACTGGGGTGTTACGCTGGGTTGATCTTCATGCGATTTGTGCGCAAACGGCCCCAATACTGTCGGCTTTCAACGGGCCCTTCCAAAGTAAGAGCAGGTTGCCCCGCGGAACTCTGAGCAGGTTTCCCTGCAGAACTCCGGGCCGCTGCCGATGCTGCGGGCGCGCGAGCGCCTGCCGATGACGAGTCAGCGCCTGTTCCCCTGGGCGTGCGAGGAGTCCTTGGCGGGGTACCGATGTCGAAGTCCCAGCGTTTCTTATCGCTGATGTTGTAGTACTCGTACGTCTTATCTTTGGGAGCTGCCCCTGATGCCTTTGACGTAGTTTCCAATAGTTCCCCATCGGTACCACGCCGCGTGGAAGAGGCATCCCTTGATGATCCTCTAGTGTCGGCATCCCGCCAGTCCTGCGCGCCTGGCCAGGTGTAGGGCCGCGACGTGGTACAGGGCCCTTCGGAGTAGGAGTGATGGTGCCCTGAAACGCAGCTGCTGCGGCAGCCACTGCTTGTCCTCTGGACCGACGTCGATCAGCAGGTTGCCCCGCAGGTCGGTGTTGCTTGATGTCTCCATGGTTAGGATCATCTGGGCTCTTCCTCTTCTTCTGTTTGTGTTTGGGCGGTGGTCTGAGCTGATCAGGTCCGAGCGACTTAGACGGACTCGACGAATCCGAAGATGAAGAAATATCAATAGGCGGATCTGTCTTCGGCTTGGGAACTGCCTTCGCTGTTGTCCCCGCAGGTAACCATGGCTCACATCGCACGGGCCCTCTGCCAAGATTCAGGTCTATACCGCCAGGCTTTCTGAATGCCAAATTACTGATAGTGGCCTTTTCTTCCCGGACAAGATATTTGGTAAAGCTCGGCCCCCGTTTGATTCTGGTTTTGACCGAGCCTACAAATCCAGCACGATAGACAACCCGTCTTCTCGGAGAAAGACCCATTTCTTCTGTAACGGCATTTCTCGGATCGATAGGGGTGCCCGCATCGCGCGCGACGTCCGCGATGCCCGTGCCAGTGGTAAGGGCGTCGGAAGAGTCCGAGTCATATCCTCCAGGAGCTGCTTCCGCGGGGTCTACCTCTGCGGCCATCGCTTCAACTTCAGCCTCATCAGCTTCTTGTTGATCGTCTTCTTCTGATGTGGGCGAAGCAGGTTTCCCCGCGTTCCACTCACGATTAAATGCTTCCAAACTATGAAGAGGTGAGAGGTGTTTCCATATCCTGATAAATCAGGATATTTCTTCGGCTGCAGCGGGCTCGTAGTCGTTTTCCGTCAACTGCTCCTTATACGGCATTGAATTAGAATCGGCGCAGTAGCCCCGACCATCACCATGAGACCAAACCCACGTGCCCTTTCAAAGTTCAGGCTGCTTGATGCGCGTCTCATGGGGCAGCCAAGCCTGTGATCTGCACACTCGGGGCACGCGCAAACAACGCCTTTGTAAAGTTTCCGCTCCTCGACGATAGCCCTCTTGAGGCCGCGCCTGATAAGCTTTTCTTGTGCTTTGACAGGTCCTGTCCTTGTTGAGCGACTCATCTTGCCCTGTTCATTTCGTTCAACACTGCGAAGAGAATACCAGTAACGAACCTGGGGCTCAGTCCAACCCTCGCCCAACCTGTATTGCATCGCATCTGGGCGCATGCACGGACGAGCTAGTCCAACATCCGCGTAGCCAACAAGGCGCTGCGTTCCGTCTTCTGGGCATTATTCTCGAGGTTGATCTCCTCGACGCGGGCGCCTCCGCAAACGCTCCCTCCTCGGGGGGGCGCCGGGTCGATTGGCCCGCCATGGAGGGGTCTTCGGACGCCCCGCGCCAGGAGGATGAGGGCACCGAAGGCCGCTAGAGCGAGCGCCACTGGAGCGCGCACGCGCACGGTTGGGCGAGCGACTGGGGATCCGACCGCGGCGTACCAAACGAACGTCATCTTCCCATTCTTCGCCATCGTCGTCGGCGCGACACTTGCGCCTCCAAGAACTGGCGGCTTGCCGATCGCCCCTGGCGGCTCACAGAACGGTCCGAAGCTACAGATGCGCATTGAATTTCTTCATTACGGCCAAGCACACATTGAGCGCGCCCAGACAAATCGCCGACGCCCCCCGGGTTTCCCCGCAAAAGATCATCGTCACATAATTCCATGTTTGTAGGATTTCCAATAGCCCGAGGATAGCATCAACTGCATTTGCCCCTCTAGCGCAAGAGTGATGGCTTCAGAATCCGAGGGTGCCCCCGCCATTTCATCATCTCCTTCAGCGGGCCTGTGGAAGTTCTCGACAAATTCGATATCTGCAGATTGCCCCGCGATGGGCATGCCCAGCCAGCCTGCCAGATCGATATCATCGTGGCCAGTGAACACCTCCTCGAACAACTCGTCGGCGCAATTCTCGAGGGACACACTGGCACTCAAATATCTGCCAGCCATGGAATTAACAAGTGCAGCTGAGCTATCGGCAGGGTCAGCTAAAAGAGACTCCCAGTCAACCTACCGCATGTCAGAGTCAATTTGAGCCAGATGTATCGACGGACCCCTGCCACCCCCATCGCCCTGAGGGCATTCGCGGCGAAAGTGCTGCGCGCTATGGCATATGTCGCACTGCATAGTCTTACCATTGGCATCCTTCGGAATTTCCCGACGTCCCTTACCTTTTCCTGATGCGTGCCTGCGATTTCTGCCTGTACCTAAAAATGTCTCTTCGTACTGTGGCCCGGTAAGGGACGCTAGGAATGCTAATATGCCTCTGGCCTGCAATCGCCGACGTTCACCTTTACCCCTACCTCGGCCTTTGCCTTTTTCCCATGAGTGCTCGTCGGACGATACGCCGTTCCTTACGGACTGGCTTCTTCATGAATCGCCTCCGTCTGCGCTTATGTTTCTGGTATCCTAAGAATAACCATTGCGCCTGTTGTTCTTCCGTGAGGTATGTAAGCATGTCGGAATAGTCCAGGGCTGCGGCCTCGTCGCAAGAAGACGCATCGGCATCAGTACCGGAGTCTAAGTCGGACTCGGCAGGTTGTCCCGCTGAGCCCATGGCCATGGCTTGCGTAGGGGACACCGCGTCGGGCGGCCCCCGAAACCTGGCCCGGGAGTCTTGCGACCCCGAGGCCGATCCACCATTCTGAGCCAGTAGCGTAGTGGTCTCAGTTGGTTGTGGATCGTCATTCCAGAGGTTATTAGCAGGTTGCCCTGCGTTTGCCTCAACGTGAAAGGTCTCGGCTCGGTGACCGCGACTGAAAATGCCACCAATATTGCCTGGGGTTTTCTCAGCAATGTGCGCATATGACCTCATGCGTTCGAGTAGAGCGTCAAACTGTTGCTGGTCTCTCGGCATGTGGTGGTTGCGTGGCTGCAGGAGTTGCCGTGCACGCGATGGCCCCACTCCAAGAGCACTAAATAGAATAGCTGCTAAGATTTGGAAGTTGGGGACGTTAAAGCCTGCCGCTTCAGCTGAATATTGTGCTATCTCGAAGCGCGCCAACGTCTGGTCGATTCGTTCCCCCGCATGGACTCGGAAGTCAATGAGAGCTGTGCCAGAGTTAAGTTGGCACTCCTCTTCTAAATTCTCGAACTTCGTGCTTACGGGTAACAAGATGCATGGGGGCGCCGTCGGCATGGCGACCACCTATGTTAACGCCAAAATTGATAACTGCTGGGGGAACTCTCATGGCTATGGTCCTTGCGAAACCTCCCAAAACTCGCTGCAGGGCTGCAGCTTGTTGGGAGGGCGTCATGTTGCCTGTGGTCACGTTGATCCAGGCACGTACCTCGCGGACGAATTCGCGAAAAGGTACCTGACCGGCTGGGTCCCAATGATGGCCGGTCGTTCTTGTGTCGTCGCCGCCACGCATATGTCCTACCGGGCACCCGATAGCGACCCATGCGAGCCCAAAGATAGTAACACTAATCCAATGGCCGCGCAGGTCGCAGTCGGATGTAGTCGGTTGGGGCTTTCGATGTGTAGTCGTAGGTCTGCGTGGGGGTGGAGGCGGCACCGCGTCGTATCGCACGTTTCCATGCATTATGTCTTCGAAGAAGTTTCCACGTGGAGTAGGCGGGTGGACTTCAGGAGTGAAGTAGCGCAGGGATGCAGGGCGAAAGTAATAGGCCTCCGCGTAAGCAGAGGTGTCACTGCAAGTGTCGTTGCTAAACTGCGTAGTTATATACATTTCTCCGCGCAAACCCACTGCACCCTGATGTTCCACCACGTCTGTAATCCACCAGATAGTGCCGTGGATGGTGAGGAGTAGAGCTAGAGCTGACCACGATTGGCCAGCTCCGCTACCAAGTTTGAAAGGAGTTCGGAGACCCAACCAACAGCTTCGCCTTAGGCGAAGCCAAACACCAGCTCTGTCGTACCGTAGCAACGATAGTCCCAGTAGGAGAGGGGGAGCCATCTCAAGCAGTATTTTGGTATCGATGGCAAATAGTACACCTCGCGCTGAGGTGTAGTCAGATCTGTGCGGCCGGCCGCTTGAGCCAAGCAGCCGCGGGCACACGTTCGTTTCCGCTCACCTGTGCCCCCAGCTCACTTTAGAGTCAAGAGGCTTCCAAGAGGTCCTCCAGGAAGGCCCGAAGAGGCCAAAATCATTGATTTTCCTTTGGTTTTTGAAAGATTTTGGAATTTGCGCCTTTTAGCTTTCCGACGGCCCAAGACGGCCCCCACGATCACCCAAGAGGCCACCAAGATGGCCCCATGACGGCCCAATAGGCTCCCACGACGGCCCCAAGAGGCCTCCAAGACGCACGATGGCCTCCAAGACGCCCAAGATGGCCTCCAAGACGACCCCGAAGCGCCCCAAGAGGACCCCAAGTCGGCCCAGAAAGGCCCCCAAGACGGCTCCCGACGGCGTCAGACGTGCCAGGAATCCGCTACGATGCCCGAAGTTGGCTCGAAGCTGGCCCAAGACGGCCCAAGAGGGCCCCCAAGAGGGCCCCCAGGAAGGCCAGAAGAGGCCAAAAACATTGATTGTCGTAAGGTTTTTGACGGATGTTGACATTTGCTTCTTTTCGGGCTTCCGACGGCCCGAGACGGCCCAAGAGCCCCCAAAGATCGCCGAAAGATCGCCCAAGAGGCCTCCAAGATGGCCCCAGAACGGCTCAAGAGGGCCCCAAGACGGCCCCAAGAGGCCCCCAAGACGGCACAGGAGGCCTTTCAGACGCGAAAGATGGCCTCCAAGACGGCCCTGGAGCACTCCAAGAGGGCCCCAAGTCAGAGGCCCCCCAAACGGCTTCCGACGGCGTCAGACGGACCAGGAGCCCACCAAGACGGCCGAACATGGCCCTAAGATGGCCCAAGACGGCCCAAGAGGCCTCCAAGAGGGCCTCCAGGAAGGCCCGAAAAGGCCAAAATCATTGATTTCCCATGGGTTTTTGAAGGATTGTGGCATTTGCTTGTTTTCTGCCTTCCGACGGCCCGAGACGGCCCAAGTGCCCCCAAAGATCGCCCAAGAGGCCCAAGACACGGCCCCGAGAGGCCCCCAAGACGGCACAAGAGGTCTCCAAGACGCTCAAGATGGCCTCCGAGACGGTCCAAGAGCCCTCCAAGCCTTTCTCCAAGAAGGCCCGAAAGGGTCAAAATGGCCTCCAGACGGCCAAGATGACCTCCAAGATGCCCACGTGTTCCCCGAAGGCTTTCCAAACCGACTCGGGGAACACATGGTCCGATAGCTTGGCAGGTCTGGCCTCAACGTTCGGCCACATAGGCGCTTACACAAAGGCAGGGGGGGGCGGTGATTCGCCGTAGGCGTCTTCGATCCGCCGCCCCCGATTGATTTATCACAGGGGTGCATGACGTGCGAAAATTATTACAAATTCTGGGTTCTTTTTAAGACTCCCCCTGGGGCTTCGGCCCAGGTGCGCCGGCCACCCGGAAAAACCGCCGAAAGGTCCTCCTCAATTCCCCAAATCGCCTCCAAGACGGCCAAGATCGCCCAATCTAGCCTACATGTTCGCCCAAGATGGTCCAAAATGGCCTCCGAGACGGCCCAAGAGGGTCCAAGATGCCTCCAAGTCCGCCGATGAAGCTACCAAGACGGCCCAAGATGGCTCCAAGATGACCCAAGACGGCCCAAGAGGCCCCCAACTGGCCTCCAACACAGCTCAAGAGGCCCCCAAGAGGTCCCCAAGATGCCTCCAAAAGACCCCCAGAAAGCTCCCATGAGACCCCAAGAGTGCCCCCAGAGGCTCTCAAGATGCCCCCTCCTCGTCCTCCTCCTCCTCTTCCTCCTCCTCCTCCTCGTCCTCCTCCTGATTTTCCCCGCCATCCTCCCTCAAGTGTTTCCCGAGGGGTTTTCACAACGGCTGGGGGAACACATGGTCCGATAGCTTCGCAGAGCTCTGGCCACAACGTTCGGCCGCACGGGCGGTTCCAAAGGGCTGGGGGCGGCGGTGATTCGCCGCAAGCGTCTTCGATTGTATCACATCCAGACTCGTCGTGCATTGCTGAACAAACATTTGAGACCCCAACATGAAGCTCATCGTGTGAGGTCGAGCCTCGAAGTCCTCGCTCTTGCGGCAGCCCTCCCGAGAGCACCACACCACGGCGACGCTGAAGCAGACCAGCAACACGGGGTAGGCAAAGTTCACGAAGAGGAAGGACACGAGCCTGGGCTGCTAGATGGACACTCCCCGACCGCTGCCGTCTGCCGTAGCAAAAGACCCGTCACGTCCGCTCCAGCACACGCGCCCCCTCCAACTTCCACTATCCCTTCACCTCCTCCTCCACCTCCTCCTCCCTCTCCTCCTCATCATCTTCTTCTTAGTATTATTATTCTTAGTATTATTCATAGTATTATTTTCTTAGTGTTATTACTATTAGTATTATTGTTATTGCTAGCAGTATTATTAACAATATTAGTATTAGTACGATTATGAGTAGTAGTAGTAGTAGTAGTAGTAGTAGTAGTAGTAGTAGTAGTAGTAGTAGTAGTATCGGTATCAGTATTACTAGTATTAGTATTAACATGAGTATGTATATTCTGCTTCGTATGATTACACGTCTTATTACGATTATTCTCCCTATAATTCGTATTATAGTATTACGATGCTTAATATAATTAGTCATGTGTTTCTTCATGATTGTATGTTAAGAAAAGTATTGTTAGCCTTATTGTTCTTGGTACTAGTAGTCTTACTATTACTATTCGTATGCTGATTATTATGAGTGATACGCTTCTTAGTCGCCTCCGTATTCTTACTATTGATAGTTTTCCTCTTAGTCCTCGTATTCCTCTTCCTCATGTTCTTCCTCTTTTTCCTCCTCCTCCTCCTCCTCCGCCTCCACCTCCTCCTCCTCCTCCTCCCTCCTACTCCTCCTCCCTCCTCCTCCTCCTCCTCCGTCCCGCCGGCCACCCGTAATTTTCCCAAAATCCGTCTGTCAATGCCTTTGTTGCCCCAACTTGGCCCAAGATGGCCTCCAAGACGGCCAAGATGGCCCAAGATGGCCTCCAAGATGCCTCCCAGACGGCCAAGATGGCCTCCAAGACGGGTAAGATGGCTCCAAGATGCCTCCAAGACGGCCCAAGATGCCCTCCAAGACGGCCAAGATGGCCCCAAGATGCCTCCAAGATGGCCCAAGAGGCCTCCAAGACGTTCTCCAGGAGAGCCCGAAGAGGCCAAAATCATTGGTTTTCCTTAGGTTTTTGAAGGTTTTTTGCGTTTTCTTCTTTTCGGCCTTCCGACGGCCCAAGAGGCCCCCAAGATCGCCCAAGAGGCCTCCAAGAAGGCCCTATGACGGCCCAAGGGCCCCCCAAGACGGCCCCAAGAGCGCCCCAAGACGGCCCAAGAGGCCTCCAAGACGCCCAACATGGCCTCCAAGACGGCCCTGAAGCGCCCCAAGAGGGCCCCAAGACGGCCCAGAGAGGCCCCCAAGACGGCTCCAGACGGCGTCAGACGGACCAGGAACGCCCTAAGACGGCCAAAGAGACCCCCAGGAAGCCCCCAAAGGCCCCCAAGAGGCCCAAGGAGGCCCCCAAGATGCCTCCAAGAGGCCTCGAAGAGGCCCCCAAGAAGCCCCCAACAGACCCCAAGGGTGCCCCAAGAGACTCCTAACAACCCTCATCCTCCTACTCTATTTCTTCCTCTTCCTCTTCCTGTTCATAATCATTCTCTCCCATGTGTTCCCCGAAAGCTTTCCAAACCGACTCGGGGAACTCATGGTCCGATAGCTTGGCCAAGCTCTAGTCCAACTTTCGGCCACATCGGCGTTTCCAAAAAGGCAGGGGGCGGCGGTGATTCGCCGCAGGCGTCTTCGATACACCCCCTGCAAAATCTAGATTGATCCGTACTCCTCGGGGTATTGCTTGTCAAATGTATGGTGTAATACCCATCGTCCCGCATATCGAATAAAAGCATGCCGGCCAGTCCCGGCACCACCCGACCCTCACCCCTGTCAAGACACAATGCGGTGCATATGCGTTGATCTAAGAAGCGTATTGTATGAGACGCCCCCTTTGTACACATGAGGCGACTATACACCGGACCGCTCAATACAAAAGCAAGCACTGAAGGATCCACCGTGCTCTTGAACGCTTCGCCAAAGAACGTTGGGTCAAAGTCAAATCTTTCACATTCGCGGCATTACTCTTAAGAGGCAGGCCGTTGGCAGGAAGGCGGCCACGAGGGGTCGTGGAAATATATTGACGAGGGGGAACCGGAGACATGCTTCCCAGGAGTAACAGCGCATCGCGCCAGGCTCCCATTGCAGAACAGCGCCATGCGCGCTAAGACAGAACAGCGCCCTGCGCTAAGCGCTGCAAGTGCCCGAGCGCACCACGGACAATAAGCAACTGAAAATTCGGCGCGGCATGGGCACATGACAGCGCCATGCGCTCCGTGACGCTCCATCCCGCTGCGATCTGCGGTCAAACAGCGCAGGGAGGTTTCATGGTGGTCCCCGTGGGACACCCCTCTGCTGGACCTCCCAGGAGCCCACGATGGTGGCGACAGTTTCGCAGATCGCAGCCCCCCCAAAGGACGGCGAGGTCTGGTGGTGATCTGCGTGGGACGTACTTCCGCTGAGCCCTCCCAGGAGCACACGAAAGTGGCGACGGCTTCGCAGATCGCAGCCACCCAGGGGACGGCGAGGCCTCGTGATGATCTGCGCGGGGCGTACCTCCGCTGGCCCTCCCAGAAGCCCGAAAAGTGGCGACGGCTCCGCAGATCGCAGCCCCCCAGGGGACGGCGAGGTCTCGTGGTGATCTGCGTGGGACGTACTTCCGCTGGCCCTCCCAGAAGGCCACGAAAATGCCCACAGCTTCGCAGATCGCAGCCTCCCCACGGGACGGCGAGGTCTCGTGGTCATCTGCGTGGGACGTACCTCCGCTGGCCCTCCCAGAAGCCAACGAAAGCAGCGACAGTTTGATCGCAGCCCCCCAGGGGGCGGCAAGGTCTCGTGGTAAACTGTATGGGACGTACTTCCACTGGCCCTCCCAGAAGACCACGAAAATGCCGACAGCTTCGCAGACCGCGGGCACGAGGCAGGAGGCAGAAGGCAGGCGGGAGGAGAGAGGAAGAGGAGGGAGAAGGGGAAGGCGGGAGGAGGGGGAGAAGGTGGAGACCACAGTGCTCTATTCAAAACGAGAACCCAACCAAGGGAGGGTCCAGAAAAACGAGGAGGAGGAGAAAGGAGGGAGGAAGGAGGAGGGGCGAGGACTGAGTGAGTGAGTGAGTGAGTGAGTGAATGAGTGAGTGAGCGAGTGAGTGAGTGAGTGAGTGGGTGATGGAGACCACGGTGCTCTGTTCAAAACGAGAACCCAAACAAGGGAGAGTTGAGGAAAATACGCCGAGTGCACATACCAAAAGCATTTCAAAAACAACTGCGTTTTAAGAGGCAGATATGCTCAAAACTATGGAATGCCATTGGTTGCCCCACAAAGTTTACCTAATTTCTGCGCGCGCACACTCGCTCAAACAATAAGACCATCAATGGTGTTTAAAAAGTCTGACAAGTGATCGCATGCGTGCCACACCCGCGCACATTCCCAAACATTCAACAACCATCACGCGCCCGCCAACTCTGTCAAATAAGACCATGCTGCGCATACGCGCGAATCTCCGCTCGCATACGTCGAAATCCTTCGATACCAAATGATTGACTGAGCATGTCAACACAAAAGTGTTCAAACACCTACGACAAGCCCCATGGCTGTTTAATGAAAGTGTGAAGAAATTCTGACGACATGCGAGCGCGCATTTCTCCATCACCCTCACCAACACCATAGTCAGCATCGCCAGAATCACCCCGTACCATCGCCATCATCATCATCAACATCGGCTGCATCACCATCGTCGCCATCATCCCCACTGCTGCCTGTGGCAGCACAGGATTGGATGAACGTTTTTGGGCTTGAGCCAGAGAGGGTAACAGTACACCGAGCACACGCTGCAACTCGGTAGGACTACCAAGGTAAAGATCTCAAATGCTAAACCTAATACGTAAATTCTGGAGATCAGTCACACCCGTCCGACTTCTCCTAGGTTTAGCACCCTCTTGGGCTCAACTAAAAGCAACTATCCGTTCCTGCGCTGGAACGGCCCCCTTCTCTACTTGAACGGAGAGGGGATAAGAAAGGACAGAAACTGCACACGAGAAAATTATTACTGAAAGAGCGGAGATGGCAAGGGCAAACTGCGCCGACACCACCACTACTACCACCACCGGCAGAACTCCCCGACAGGAACTGGATCCATGTGGGCTGAGACTCCCGAGCGAGTTCTTCTCTCGAAGCTGCTTGCGATCGACTCTTGAGCTGCGGCTCGGAGCGGCGTCTCGCCACCTCTGAGCTCTCGTCGACTAAAATCAGGCGGCCATGGGACGTTAAATCGAACAAAGCGGCATTGCACTTCGCGACGTCCTCCTTGGCGAGAGCGTCCACTGGCATCCGCCCGTGTGGGATCCAGCGAACATGGCCACGAGCTCGCTCCAGGGACTCACAGATGATGGCGAGGTCAATGGCCGTGCGCCGGTCCCGCGCGCACGCATTGCCTTCTTTCTGCATCGTACCGTAGATCGACTTGGCGTCGACCACATGCACCTGCTTCTCACGAGATCCGAGAGAGCAGTCTCGTCGCAGCACGGTTGTAAATGGTCCGGAGGCTCGACGACAATCGGGAGTGTCCACATCGTGGAAGACCACATCCCGATACATGATCTGTAAAAACTCTACTTCTGCAACTGCTGCGGATAAAGCCTGCGTCTCTCCCGCCAGTGTGGATGGCACCTTTCGTCTTAGCTTGGACGACCTCCAACCTAGAATCGAAGCCCGGACTGCACGGTTGTCCAACACAGATCGATCGGCCGCCAGGACCATCCAAGCTCCCTGTGTGGGATCGACCGGCAGCCCACGCTCGTCATCCAGGCCGTCGGCGGAGCCAATGCCACCGGCGTCCGAGAAAGACAAAAAGGCCATCCTGTCTGGGTCGAGTCGCCACACAGCGAGTCCCCTGGAAGCCGTAGAGCGCAGATGGCGAGCCAACTTGTTGGCCGTGATCACATCCCCGGTCCTGGCCTGGTTCAGCTTGCTGGCCAGGATGCCGGCTACACCTGCGGCTTCGGGTCGGACCTCACGGCCCAACCAATTGAACTTGTATACGAGCGACCGCAGTACCTTGAACTCCTGAGGCTCCAGGGGGGAGCCCTTGCGAGCCAGGCGCCCCTTGGACATGGACAGAGGGCGGATCTCTTCTAAAATGTACTTCTCCATGTCGATCACTGCCTTATCTGGGGCGACGGTGATCCTTCGTCCTGCAAAGTCCACCGCGCCCGCCTGGCAATCCCGATACTTCCCGAATTTGAACCTGGACTCCAGAACCCCCCTAATCCAGTCCCGGGAGACCTGGTCTGAGCTCCCGATGAAGAAGTCATCTACTTCCAGCAGCATCACGTTGGCGATGCGCCCCTTGTCATCGTAGCGCATCCACCAGCAGGGCTCCAGCAGGGACCTCACAAACCCATGGGCCTCCAAATACTTGACAACGGTACGCCTCCAGGCCATAGGGGCATCGTCCAAACCATAGACATTGACCAACAGCCTAATCAGGGATCCGGGCTCCAGCACGATCCCCTCACAGGGCTCTACGTAGATCTCGCCCTGTGCTCGATGCATTCTATCCGACTGACAGAAAGCATTCTTGACATCGGCGATATCACATAGAAGACCCAGGTTCATGGCTATCTGGATGAACATCATGATTGACGACGTCTGAGGAGTGGGGGCATATACTTCGAGGGCTTCGGAGTCAGGGTCCTTATGCCCGTGGACGCACCACCTCGACTTGGCGTCGGGGGCGGCGAAGGTGCCCTCCTGGGGCTTCCAGCGGCGGACCATCCGGCTCGAGATGATGCGGTCTGGCTGCTCGCGACGGATGACTCGCGCCTTGCTTGGGGCCACCACCTCTACCGCACCCGTCGCCTTCATGGCCTCCCACTCCTTAGCATCGGACACTTCAAACTTGGCCCGGTCGGCCGGAGAAAGATTTCTCAGCGAGACCTCGCCGCCTCGGCTCGCGGCGAAGATGCCGCCGCCATGTTCCTCGGCTCTCGTCGGCCCCTGCTGCTCAGCGGGGACGGTGGCGACGCCGTCGGCCCCGGGAACCACCCAAAACACTCCTTCGGAAAAACTCTCATCTCTCATGGGAGAGCGCGACCGGGCACGAGCCCGTCCGGCCTCGATCTCCTGGACTCTATCGGCAACTGACACACGCGGCTCGGAGCCGGCAGTGATCCTGGCCCCGGGCCCCGGCCCTAGGGTAGGAGACGGAGCGGGGAGGCCCGGAGGAGGAGAGAGAGGAGGACCACCACTACCACTGGAGACCGGAGGGGCGGACAGAGACGAGGACGACGGGTCGGCTGACTCCAGCTTCGCCCGCTTGAACTCTGGCGGCGAGCTGGATGCTCGGGCTGCCTCGGCCCGGGCGCGGATGCACCAAGGCGCGCCCTCCGGCTGAGTCAGCACCCTTCGGGGCCGAGGTGCCGAGCCCGCCGTGGCCTGAGGAGGTTCAGGGGGAGGCGAAAGAGGGGAAACAGTGGAAGGAGGGGCGATAGGCGGGAGAGGGGAAGACAAAGGAGCAGGAGCATCAGTAGAGGGACCGGGATTTCCTTCCTCTCTCCCTGGCGTCACTTCTCTGGACAAATCTCCCGTCGATGGTTCGCTCTCGGCAATCGATGGAAGCCTGGCGCGGACGCTGCCAGCCTGCGCGACGTCAGAACCTGCGTGAGATTCCTGCCCCAACTCGGACCCAGCCCGAAAGGCCCTGGAAGCAGCCGCCCGAATCGCGCCCGACGGAGGCCCCGGGACCGAGGGGCTCTCACGACGGACCGGGGCCTCTGGCCCACCTGGCTCGGGGCCCGGAGGGCCCGCAACACGAGGGGTCGAATCCTCTTCTTGGCCCAGAGGTCGGTCCCAGGCGTCCTCTGGCGGGGCCCCCTCTCGTTGGACGTCCACGGCCGAGGCCCGACGAGTCCTGGCTTGCTGCAATAACTCCTGCCACCTGGGATCCTGAGAAAGCTGCAATCCGTACTCCTCGTCCGAACTCGCCAGACGCATCTGCTCTGGCGAACACTTCCAAAGGCGCGCTCGGACGGCAACCCAAACAGTCCCGGCTTCATGGAGGACCACGACGCCCGGACCAGCCCAACCATCCCGGCGTCGTCCCAGGGAATCGGCCCTGGAGGAAGTACGAGACATGTGCCTCCACACAAACACCAACTGGCCCGGCGAGAAGGTCCTGGTCGTCGCAGTCCTGGCCCGGGAGGCTCGGCTGACCTGATCCCGAGAGGTCACCTCGATGGCAAGACGACGCGCAGCATCTCGAATCTTCTGGGATCTAGCAAACTCCGCACCGGCCTCGTCCTGCTCCATAGGGGAGCGCACCACATCTTGCCATCCTGGGAGTCCCCTACTGTCGTCGGACAGCAGGTCGTGGGGAAGCCCATGGTTCTCTCCGAAAACCAGCTGGAGGGGGGAGAACCCTCCACGATGCCAGAAACGGTTTTTGTGGGCGACCAGTTCCGACACCAGCTCGTCGAGCTCGTCCAGCGTGGCGGGGAGAGCCGATCCCGACTCGATCTCGGCCTTAAGTCGGTCCTTAACCCAACCCCCGTGACGTTCGACACGGCCGTTTTGCCACGGTGAGTCGGCATCGCAGACATGGTGATAGACACCCCACTGCTCGGTTCCTCTCGCAAACCTCCCAGCAAACTCCGAGCCCCCGTCCGAGATAAGATAGTGTGGAGCCCCGAAAGGTCGAATCCAGGCCAGGACAAGAGCTCGCCACACGGTTGCCGCACGAGCGTCGGCTACCCTGGCGCAAACTTGGAGCTTGGAACCGCGATCGACGATGTTGAGAAACCCGTGAGTCCACCCAGAAGAGATCCACCCCCACGATGTGGTTAAAACGGAACGTCCTGGGGAGGGCAACTCGGCGATGAGTGCCGCTTCTCGACCTCTCGGCACACGCTGAACATCTGAAAAGATCACGCACCCATGTGAGAACATGTCTCTTGACTCCACCCGCTCTGAGGACTCGCAGGAACTTCCGATTCTCCGGATGGCCCATGTTCACTTGGAGTTTGAAGACCAGACGCTTCTCCTCCTCGGAGGGCTCTGGTTCTGGGACGGTCTTCCTCTCACGTGGGGCTGGTCTGGTCTCTGGCTCGTCGAGTCCCTCCTCGTCGCTTACTTCCGATCCGACCTCCGCATCACCCAGATCATCCTCCGGGAAGGCATCTTCCGCCAGCTCCGCCCTGGTGGAGGGCCCTCGGTTGCCCGCCCCACTCCACTGCTCGGACACGGCTCGGGCGACCTTCCTAACCAAGGCTGGGGGGGGTACCTGCTGGCCTTGGTGGTGACATGGCCTCCCTCGAGCAACGCATGCTGGTGCCCCCCCGTGCATAGGTGGCCATCGAGGTCCCGGAGCACCCTGGGGTGGTTGGAGAGGAGGCCGGTTGGTTTCTTGTTGGGCCCCCTCTTGTCTACTTGAAGTCCGAACGCACACATGTCGATGCGCAGCCGTCTGACTCCCTCGAGCCCTTGCACGAGCTGCACAGCACGCGTGTCCCAAGAGGAGGCGTATAGGGGATGCTCGAAGATGAAGTACCGCCCCTTACTGTGTTGGAAGAGGGCTATCTCCATGCACAGAGTTAGATCGCGTAGACCGGCTGTCACCGATTTCTGCCACGCGATCGAATCGACCCGATGACGATTTAAACGATTGATCGCAGAGAACACCCGACATTCCGAGCACAGCCATATGGTCTCGGGCTGCTCTTCCCTAATGCGCCTCCAGAGGCGACGAACTTCTGACTTCTTAGACGCATCCCACCCGGACTTGAGATCCCAGCTGGGATCCGAGGCCACTGGGGCCCCACGCCTGGCCACCTCAGGGGCCATACGGGGCGGTGAGAAAACTTCCATGAACGCCGTCTTGGCCCGACGCCCTCGGTCGAAAGGTCCCTCGGTGGCAAGCGTCTCACCTAGCTGCTCGCAGGCCCTACGTTCGAGAGCCTCTCGGGCCCTCTTGCTACACGCAACCTCGTGGTCGTCGTTGTGACGGCCTCCGTCGGCCCACTGGGCCCCTCGCTCCAGGGTCTCCGGTCGCCTCCGAGCCCTAGGAGCCTGAGGGGGCCTGGAGTGAGGAGGAGGAGGAGCAAAACTCTGCGTCTCAGTCACTGCGCTCTCGGCGCCAGCAGTCGTGCTGGCAGTATGGGGTCTCGCGCAACCACACTGCACAAAGCACGATGACAGCTCTAAAATGCTGGCCTGAGACGGAGTGGGAGACCTCAGTAGAGCTCCCCCTGGTTGCTGACTAGCTCCCACTCCTGCTCCTGATCGGTCGCGACCTCCGGGATCGGTGGCAGGGGCCACCAGTTGCTCGGGTCGGCCGTCGTCGTGGCGAGCGTCGTGTTGTACTCCTCGCCGTGTCCGCCGCTGTCGCTCGGCGGCGTCGTGGTGGACGGCTGTGCTCCACCATCTTGGAAATTCGAGCCCTCGTGAGGCCCGTGTCCGCCACTGCCTGACGAGTCTCCTTCTCCTCTGGGCTCGATGGGCCCTGTCGGGCCCGGCGCCCAGGGGTCGCCCGGGGCCTGACCACCATGTAGTTGCTGAATTCCATGTACGTGAAGTAGTCCGGCCACGCCCTGGCCTACCTGCATGACGATGTATCCCAGCTGGCCCATGCTCTGCTCGAGGTTGAGCATCCTGGACTCCATCGTGTCGAGCTTCTCGCCGAAGTTCTCGAGGGACACCAAGTGGCCCTGGATTCCCATCAGGACCTGGTGAATCTGCATGAGTCCCTCCTGGACCTGAGTCGGCGCACTCTGCGTGTCGGTCGCCACCTGAATCATACGGTCCAGCACTTCCTGGACCCGGCCGAAGGCACGGATCCCCTCTGGCATCTCCTGCAGCTGCCACTGTAGGCTCTGAAGCAGCGTGCCCAGGGAGTTCACCGTAGTTAGGGCAGCCCCGCCCTCTCGGAACCCTGGGCTCTCCTGCAGGATGCTGACAGCACGCCGGGCCGATGCCGCCGCTGACCGCGCTGCCTCGGCAGCTGACTGCGGTGGTTCTTGACCCGCTGCCATCCCCTGGCCCCGGGGAATCCACACCAGTCGGGTCTGGCACCGGGTGCACCTCGAACCTGACCCGCGCTGGTTCCCGTAGTATCGGATGCACGACTCTGGATGCTCGCACTCGTTGACTGGGCCGGGAGGCGGCTTCGCTGGGATCGACGGCTCGGGAGTCGATGCCAGCTGTGTAGGTGGCGGCTTGGGCGGCGGCTTGCTTGCAGCGGGCCCCGTCAGGGGAGGCGGCGCCGTGGTGCCCCGCATGCGCATCGTTCCTGGAGGAGGAGGCTTCACTGGTGGCGGGGTCGATGCCACCGGAGTGTTGATCGCTGCCTGCTGAACTGCTGGAGGCACTGCTGCTGCCGCCGCTGCCGCTGCCGCCTGGGAGTTGAACGATCGGTCGACCACCATGGGGCATGGGCCAGTGTACCCCGGAGGTGGTTCTGGAGGCAAAGGCGGCTGAGGCCCTGGCTGGCCCCGCCGGGCCTGATGGCCCGCTGCCCGACCACTCCCTGAGGACGACGCGCCTCCGGTGGGTGGCCCGCGGTCTGCCTGATCCGCTTCTGCCTGGATCTGGGCCTGCCTCGCCGCCGCCTCCAGGGCGTCGCTCTCGGCCGCCGCCGCCGCTGTCTCCTCCGCCGAGGGCTCGTCCCAGACGTAGCCGTCCGAGTCGGGTTCTCCAGGAGCACGCTCTCCGTTGAGACGAGACTGGCGTGCCCGCAGACACGCCTGAGTGGCATCCCACGCTCCTTGGTTTCCCTTGCTCGACGTCCCGAACTCTCCCTTCTTCTTTCCGCCGAGCACGGGATGCACCGCCAACCACGCCAGGAGCAGCCCTCCGAGAACCATCGAGTCTGGCCAGGCGCTGTTGCTGGACCACAAGAAATTCGTGAACTGAGAAAACTAACACCAGAAAGGCTAGACTTGAGCCGAGGTGGGCTACGGAAAAGACAGCTGCCGCCACTATTATCATGGAAACAATCAGTTCAGTCCATCTTCTTGGGCTCTCGGGAACCCTTCCTCTCGAAGACCTCCTCGTCCTCTGCACCTTAGCTTGTCTACCGGATCCTAAAAACCTGGCTCGGGCTCAGCTGAGCCCATGACTGGAGGAGCTCCCTCGATTGGTCGTCCTGGTGCTCGGATTGGATGTCGACTTGATTCCTGGAGTGGAAGACCGAACTGGTGCTCTGAGTCCTGGGCCTAGACGTCCTCTGAGTCCTGGTCCTGGCCCTTGAGCCCCCCCTCGTGACCCGCAGCAGCAGCATGAGCAGCAAGACGATGGTGATGATGAAAGAAATGTAGCCGGTCACCACGCCAACGTCCGACATCTCTGGGAACTGTCCTGCAGCAGTCTGAAACGAGTCAGCACGCAAAAAGGGGCAACTCTTGATCGCAGCTGCTGGTGCTACTTCCTCCTGGTCGAGAGGCCCCACGATCTCCACGAGACGATGACCTGAATTGAGACGGCAGAGGGGCACCTTCTGACCTAGGCGCCCAAATTGCATGCTGTTCCTGGGCACATCAATGACGGCCTCGAGAAACTCCAAAAGATTCACGCTGAGGATGTGCGGAACATTGTCCGCCAGCACCGTGGTCTCTATGATGCCAAAAGTCTGGCCTAGGCACAGCGGAAAGAGAATGACGTTGATAACACGCGCGGCTCCACCGACGCCGTGGGCCGCCTTGAGCGGGCGGTCGGCCTGAGGTATCTCGACGTACCTCAACCCCATCTGCCAAAGCTCGAGACTCTCGGTTGAGCGCTCCGACTCCCACGAGGTCGCTGCCGGCACCTGGGTCGACGAGCCCCTGGGTGGCGGACGTGGCGAGGAGAACCGCGCTCGACTCGATCTCCAGCTGTGCCTGCTCCCAAGCTGGAAGGCTGCCCGCGCCCGCCTCCACCGTCGCCACGAACTCGGAGCCGCCGACCTCGCCGACGATGCCTGAGAACATGTACGCGGATGCTCCTCGGCCGTGATCCTTCACAGCTCGGCGATCCTTGGGTCCGTCCTTCTCTGGGCACTCCCGATGCCAGTGGCCCTTCTGCTTGCAGATGCCGCAGCGTGTCACCTTGATCAGCTGCTCCCTCGTGAGTCGTCGTCGATCGAACCCACGACCGCCACGGCCGCGTCCGCCTCGACCGCCGGCGCCATCCCCGCGGCCTCCGCCGCGTCCTGGACGGCCTGCCGGACGTGCCCGAGGAGGTCGAGGCGCCCGGGGGTCAGGCCGAAAATACTCCCGGTCCTGACGAGCAGCACGTTTCAGCTCCTTGTTCTGCTTCCAGGTCCTGGTGTTCTTGGCCTCGAGCGTCGCCAGCACCTCGCCCACCTGATCCTCGGACACGTCGAGATCGTCGAGCTCGGCCAGCAGAGCCTCGATGTCCTCCTCGTCCGAGGCCTCCTCCTCGTCGTCTTCATCGTAGAAAGTCTCCTCGTCCTCTGCCGGGAAGTCGCCAGTACCCTCTGACCGACCCTGCGACCACGGGGGAGGAGGAGAGAGGAGGGGGGACTGAAAACCAGGCAACGCCTCGCTAGCCCCTAAACCCTCAGAAGTCGTCGCGTCAGCCAGCATCGCTCCAGCGCCGCGCCCTGGGAGCAGACGCTCCGTGCCGCCGGAGTCCATCTGCTTGAGCGCCCACGAGACGTTCTCGTAGTCCAGCTTCCCGAGGGTGAGCGTCCTCAAGTTCTGGAGCCCCTGGGCGGACAGGCACGCGCCTTCCTCCAAGAGCAGGCCCTTCAGCTTGGGCGACATCCATAGATCATGTCCTTCAGCTTCTTGCAGTTGAGCGTCGCGCCGGATGACGAACTGGATCAGCGGCTCCTTCGCCTCGCGGTTGGCCTCGAAGAAGGCTCGGCGACCTGCACGGCGAAGGTCATCTCCCTCGCGCTCGCCCGCCATGGTGTCCATGCGGCCGAGCACGATGTCGATCCAGCCGTCGTCGGTCAGGCGATGCTCCTGAATGTCCTCGAACTTCGCCTGGAAAGCCCAGTCGAACAGGCGAAGGAACTTCTCGGAGCGACGCCAGACTGGCACGTCGGTGTTTGCATTCCAGCGTCTGAGCGACTTCTTCCATGCTCTGAAGTGTGCCCATCCTGGCCATGCAGGTGGGTCTGAGTAGTCTCCCTTGGACCAGGCGCCGCCTCCTCCTGCCCAGCTGCCGGACCAGCTGGCCAGCTCGGGTCGGGACCCGGTCCCGCGGGTCCAGGCGGCGTCGTGAGACCAGCCTGAGTCCTTCTGCCAGCCGTCCTTCGGATCGGGCTGCCGATCCTCCCAGCTGGTCTTCGAGTCGGCCTGCCACCACCGACTCTGCCAACTCTCTCCGCCGCTGGCTGTCCACGGATCCGAGCTCTGCCACGGATCCTCACCCTTCTCGTCTGGCTTGCCAGCGGCTGCGGAGCTGGACGCTGCCGCAGCACTCGAGCTCCTGGACTGCTCCTGCATCGTCGCCCTGACGATGTCCCCGATGAGTCCTCTGAGCTCGCCCCTAGTCACTGCGTCCTCGTCCGTCCCCGCACTCGCGTGTAGGTTGGCCCCCTTCTCTGTAGCTTCTTCCTCGACGCCCGTCATGGCGTTCACCTTGGATCTCCACGCGTCGCAGTCGGCCGAGCGCAGCGACCGCTCGGGAGCACGCGAACGCCGGCCGGTCACGCCTCTCGGGCGTGGACCTGGCTCGCGCCCATGGCACCCCGAGCGACTCCGCGCTCCGCTACCAACTGTGGCAGCACAGGATTGGATGAACGTTTTTGGGCTTGAGCCAGAGAGGGTAACAGTACACCGAGCACACGCTGCAACTCGGTAGGACTACCAAGGTAAAGATCTCAAATGCTAAACCTAATACGTAAATTCTGGAGATCAGTCACATGCCACCATCACAACCATCATAATCAGCACCATCATCAGCAACAGAAAACAGCATAATCATCAGTAACATCATCATAATCACAATCAGCATCATCATCCGCAGCAGCATTAGCATCATCATTATGAGCAGCATCATCAACATCAGCATCGTCATCATCAGCATCACCATCATGATCATCATCAGCATCAGCATCATCATCAGCAGCATTATCGTCATTATCATCATCATCATCATCATCATCATCATCATCATCATCATCATCATCATCATCATCATCATCATCATAATCAGCATCAGCATCATCATCATCATCATCATCAGCAGCAGCATCATCGTCGTCGGC
>CAUYUJ010008302.1:381467-393967 GCA_963575745.1 Prorocentrum cordatum
TGCCTCAGCATTCAAAATGTGGCCCGGGAATTGAATTCTGGGAACTCGAAGAACACGAAGTGGCCTACAGTTGGCTCCGGGCATTCAAAATCATGCCCAGGAATGGAGTTCTGGGAACTCGAAGAGCACGAAGTGGCCTACAGTTGGCTCCGGGCATTCAAAATGTGGCCCGGGAATGGAGTTCTGGGAACTCGAAGAGCACGAAGTGGCCTACAGTTGGCTCCGGGCATTCAAAATGTGGCCCGGGAATGGAGTTCTGGGAAGTCGAAGAGCACGAAGTGGCCTACAGTTGGCTCCGGGCATCCAAAATGTGGCCCGGGAATGGAGTTCTGGGAAGTCGAAGAGCACGAAGTGGCCTACAGTTGGCTCCGGGCATTCAAAATGTGGCCCGGGAATGGAGTTCTGGGAAGTCGAAGAGCACGAAGTGGCCTACAGTTGGCTCCGGGCATTCAGAATGTGGCCCGGGAATGGAGTTCTGGGAGGTCGAAGAGCACGAAGTGTGTGACTGTTTGCGAAAAACGAATTCAGACACGAGTTCGGACACAGCTCCCCGGATGCCGCCCAGACCCCCCTGTGGAGTCATTTGCTGCTCTCTTTTGACACCACTAGAAACCTATCAGTCTTCGCTGTTAGGTAACAAAGAAACCTTGCAAAATTATCCCGGCTAAGCAACCTAACAGCGATGTGTAGGAGCACATCTGGAAGCATTCCCCTTAAGATTCAAATGAGGGCCCAGTTGTAGAATTCTGCTGTTCTCGCAGTCGTAGTCGCATTCGCGATGACAGTCGCAGCGGCAACGGCAGTCGCAGTCACAGCCTCAGCCTAAGTCTGCCTCAGCCTCAGCCTCAGCCTGCCTCAGCCTCAGCCTCAGCCTGCTTCAGCCTCAGCCTCAGTCTGCCTTCAGCCTCGGCCTCAGCCTCAGCCTGCCTCAGCCTCAGCCTGCATCAGCCTCAGCCTCAGCCTCAGCCTGCCTCAGCATCAGCCTGCCTCAGCCTCAGCCTCAGCCTGCCTCAGCCTCAGCCTCAGCCTCAGCCTGCTTCAGCCTCAGCCTCAGTCTGCCTTCAGCCTCGGCCTCAGCCTCAGCCTGCCTCAGCCTCAGCCTGCATCAGCCTCAGCCTCAGCCTCAGCCTGCCTCAGCATCAGCCTGCCTCAGCCTCAGCCTCAGCCTGCCTCAGCCTCAGCCTCAGCCTGCTTCAGCCTCAGCCTCAGTCTGCCTTCAGCCTCGGCCTCAGCCTCAGCCTGCCTCAGCCTCAGCCTGCATCAGCCTCAGCCTCAGCCTCAGCCTGCCTCAGCATCAGCCTGCCTCAGCCTCAGCCTCAGCCTGCCTCAGCCTCAGCCTCAGCCTGCTTCAGCCTCAGCCTCAGTCTGCCTTCAGCCTCGGCCTCAGCCTCAGCCTGCCTCAGCCTCAGCCTGCATCAGCCTCAGCCTCAGCCTCAGCCTGCCTCAGCATCAGCCTGCCTCAGCCTCAGCCTCAGCCTGCCTCAGCCTCAGCCTCAGCCTGCTTCAGCCTCAGCCTCAGTCTGCCTTCAGCCTCGGCCTCAGCCTCAGCCTGCCTCAGCCTCAGCCTGCATCAGCCTCAGCCTCAGCCTCAGCCTGCCTCAGCATCAGCCTGCCTCAGCCTCAGCCTCAGCCTGCCTCAGCCTCAGCCTCAGCCTGCTTCAGCCTCAGCCTCAGTCTGCCTTCAGCCTCGGCCTCAGCCTCAGCCTGCCTCAGCCTCAGCCTGCATCAGCCTCAGCCTCAGCCTCAGCCTGCCTCAGCATCAGCCTGCCTCAGCCTCAGCCTCAGCCTGCCTCAGCCTCAGCCTCAGCCTGCTTCAGCCTCAGCCTCAGTCTGCCTTCAGCCTCGGCCTCAGCCTCAGCCTGCCTCAGCCTCAGCCTGCCTCAGCCTCAGCCTCAGCCTCAGCCTGCCTCAGCATCAGCCTCAGCATTCAAAATGTGGCCCGGGAATTGAATTCTGGGAACTCGAAAACACGAAGTGGCCTACAGTTGGCTCCGGGCATTCAAAATCATGCCCAGGAATGGAGTTCTGGGAACTCGAAGACCACGAAGTGGCCTACAGTTGGCTCCGGGCATTCAAAATCATGCCCAGGAATGGAGTTCTGGGAACTCGAAGACCACGAAGTGGCCTACAGTTGGCTCCGGGCATTCAAAATGTGGCCCGGGAATGGAGTTCTGGGAACTCGAAGAGCACGAAGTGGCCTACAGTTGGCTCCGGGCATTCAAAATGTGGCCCGGGAATGGAGTTCTGGGAACTCGAAGAGCACGAAGTGGCCTACAGTTGGCTCCGGGCATCAAAATGTGGCCCGGGAATGGAGTTCTGGGAAGTCGAAGAGCACGAAGTGGCCTACAGTTGGCTCCGGGCATTCAGAATGTGGCCCGGGAATGGAGTTCTGGGAGGTCGAAGAGCACGAAGTGTGTGACTGTTTGCGAAAAACGAGTTCGGACACGAGTTCGGACACAGCTCCCCGGATGCCGCCCAGACCCCCCTGTGGAGTCATCTGCTGCTCTCTTTTGACACCACTAGAAACCTATCAGTCTTCGCTGTTAGGTAAAAAGAAAAACTGGTGGAGTACCCAACCCTTTTCTAACACGAGGCAGCTATGCTAAGGACCGCTCAACACAAACGAACATGATGAAAGACGCGCACTGCGCAGCTCCCCAGGCAGCCACAAGATATAGGCTGTGTCAGCATGGACCTCCAACCCGCTGGACCTCCCAGGAGCACAGTGGAAGCCAGTTGTGCGGTTCGCAGCCCCTCAGGGCCCGCTGGACCTCCCAGGAGCTCACGAAAATGGCGATAGTTGCGTGGTTCGCAACACCCAGGGAGCCGTGAGGTCTCGGCGGATGCGCGTGGACCTCCACTCCGACGGACCTCCCTGGAGCCAACGAAAGTGGCGATAGTTGCGCGGTTCGCAGCCCCCCAGGGAGCCGCGAGGCCTCGACAGATCCGACGACAAATGGCGAAAATTGCGCGGCTCGCAGCCCACAGGGAGCCGCGAGGTCTCAGCAGAACAGCGTAGACTTGCACTCCGACGGACCTCCCTGGAGCCCACGAAAGAGGCGACAGTTGCGCGGTTCGCAGCCCAGAGGGAGCCGCGAGGTCTCGGCAGATCCACGTGGACCTCCACTCCGACGGGCCTCCCAGGAGCCCACGAAAGTGGCGATAGTTGCGTGGTTCGCAGCCCTCCAGGGAGCCGCGAGATCTCGGCAGATCCACGTGGACCTCCACTCCGCTGGACCTCCCTGGAGCCCACGAAAGTGGCGACAATTGCGCGGTTCGCAGCAATCCAGGGAGCAGCGAGGTCTCAGGTCTCAGCAAATCTGCGTGAACCTCTACTCCGCTGGACCTCCCAAGCGCCCACGAAAATGGCGACAGTTGCGCGGTTCGCAGCCACCCGGGGAGCCGCGAGGTCTCGGCAGATCCGCGTGGACTTCTACCCCGCTGGACCTCCCAGAAGCCCACGAAAGAGGAGGGGCAGGAGGGGGAGGATGAAGAGGAGGAGGAGGAGGAGGAGGAGGAGGAGGAGGAGGAGGAGGCAGGAGTGGGAGGAGGAAGGAGGGCGGGAGGAAGGGAGGAGGAGGTGAGGCCCGTACTGCTCGAGTCAAAACGAGAGCCCAACCAAGGGATGGCTTTGGGGAAAAACGACAAACAACAAAAACGCGCGCACACATGCATCGAAATCACATCATACCAACACAGATCAGTTTCGAAAGCATTTCAACATAAACGCACAACAACCCTTGGGTGTGCCATCCCAAAGTTTGCAGGTGTCCTGCCCGCGCGCATTTGCTGAAATCGTGGGAAAACGACAAGAGTTCAGCAACAGTGTCCAGAACCTGCATTCTCGTCTTACCCCGCGGTACATCCGCGTTGATCTAGCATGCACCCAGCGCACGAACCCGCATCAAATGACACAATTCGGGCCGCCCAAGCGCGCCGCAATACGCGCGTCGAAATCTGTCCAAAACCATTGGTTCTCGAAGCATGTCCAAATGGAGATCCAAATGTTGTTCAACAAAGTGTGCCGGGTTTCTTGCATTTCCTCGCGCGCGCGCACTTCCTCACCATCACTCTCATTAGCGCCACCGCATCACCGCCATTACCGCCATCGTCAATCGCCAGCATTGCCGCCATCATCAGCCAATCAGCTTCATCACCGACTCGTGGACATCATCATCGTCATCGTCGTCACCAACATTGGCGCCGTCAATGGCCTTGCCGTCGTTATCGTCATCATCACCACCACCATCACCATCGCTACTATCATCGTTGCAGCAAGAAACCTCCTTCCGTCCTGTCATGTGTTGGAATCGTTTCAGACGAATATTTGCGGCCCTACGGAGACTTGAAAAGAACCGCCCTCCATCCTTGCAGCTGCTGGAAGCTTGTACGACGAGTGCGCGTGGCGCTAAGGAGAAAGCCACATCTTGAAAGGGCCCGCCCTACATCCTTGCAACCATTGATGCCATTTAACATGAACGCGCGCGGCGCTACGGCGAGAGCCGCATTGCGAAACCGGCCTGCGCATAACAGTTGCCACAAATCAGCTCCAGGGCCACGGCTTGCCAGGAAAACTCAGGCGAAACGCCAGGCCCGCCCCACCGACACGGTGGCGCGACCAGAAGAAGCTGCTGATAGAGATGGGGGAGGAGGGAAACTGGCAGGCGGAAGGGCAAAAGGAAGGTGGAGGGGGGAGCGGTGGGCGGGGGCCACACGTACGGCCCAGAGCCGTCGGGTGTTGCACGGGTAACACTCCAGCGGCTGCACCATTTCCAGCTGCTGCTTCACGGCGTTGGTGGTAAAGGCGCTGTACATGAATGCCGCGACGTCCACCACGAATAACACCGCCACGGTGTCGACGATGATGTCCGGGGAGCGCACGATGAAACGGGCCCCAGAATTGGCGAGGAGGCAGCAAATCACGACCCGGGGCACCCCGACGAAGAGGAAACACACAGCCTTCCCCAGATCTCCGACGACCTGATTTCTTCGAGCCGCTGGAACCTGGGAGCTCCCGACCCCTTCCCTCGGTCCAGCTTCTCACCCCGAACAGTCTCATGACAGCCCCAGGGGGGCTCAGAGACGGCCCCCAGGGACGCCGAAAAACGTGAAGGCCTCGTGCGCGACCCCTGAAAGTCGCCAGAGTTCTGGGGCGGGGGCCTTCCAGCGGTGGTCCAGGGAGCCCAGGGTCCAGACGCGGGTCTGGTCCACCGCGGAACTCCTCTTGGCCCAGTTCGCGATGCGGGCCCTGAGCCCGCCTGGGCGCTCGACGGCCTCCTGCGGGGAGGTGCCGGGAGCGCGCTGGTCGGGCCCGAGGGGAGCAAGGAGCAGAGGGCCAGCTGACGATTACCTATTCCGCATACCAGAAACAAGGTCAGAACATACGTGGCGGAAACTCCAGCCAGAGACTCGGAACAAAAAAGACAAGTGCGAGCCTCGCCACGATAATGTTGCTGCTTACTGTAGGCGCCGGCTCGGGCGGACGAATCCTGCCCCCCCTGAAAAGACAGGCGTAAACAAAAGGAGCTACCTGTGACAGTTATTGCCAGGGCAAGCGGAAGATGAGGAGGAGAAGGAGGAGGAAGAAGAGGAGGGAGAGAAACAAGCTAGCAAATGTTACGAACTTGCCTTGCAGCATGTATCTTCCCCTGGCCTGCCGAGGCGTTGTGCGGCAGTCCCCTTGCTGAATGGCCTAGTCGGCCGAACCAGCAAATCCAACACAACATGAGACAAGAGAGGAGAAGAGGACGAAGGAAAACAATCTCATGCTCTCAGAGAAGCTGTGAAGCTATCGGCCCCAGGCCGAGCGAAAGCAGAAATGCTGACAGTGCCGATTTATGCGCAGTGAAGCGTGAGACAAATGGGCTGACCAGGCCCAGGGGGAGAGGGGGAGAGAGCGAGAGACGACGACGAGGACGACGAGGACGACAACGACAACAGCAGAGGGAGGGGGAGAGGGACGAACGACTAACCTCGAGGCCGTTTGCGCGCCGCGAGCACTAGCGACACAGCCCGCTAGGAACCACGCATTCCCTCCTGGACGAATTCGCCGAATATGCCATCGAAATCGGCGCGGAGAGCCCTGCCATGGGTAGCAGCGCCGTGCAACCTGTACAAGGCATAGACGCCGATGGCACGCAGCGTCGCTGCTTTAGCGACACCGCCAGCCGAGCGGAGGTGCGCTGGCAGAGATCCCACACACGGACTCACGCATAGAAAATCAGCCAGTCGCTCCAGGGCCGGAGGCGCCTCCAGATGCAGGTGTTTCGAGCACAGACGGTGAAACGACGCACATATCGCGTAATGCTCGATACTGTCGTCGCGCCCCCTGCAGCCGAAAATACATCCACCACGGCCTTGGAAACGCCGTGAAGTAGGCCAGCCATTGAAAACACAACGCAAGACAGCTGCAAGAATCCGTGGCGGAGCCACTGCTGCGATGTCACGCAATCGATTGAGAAATCGCCCAGGCCGATGACCAGGAAGAACAGACAGGGACCATCGGTCCAACTTGAGACGGAGGTGGTGGAAAGCATCGCTCCGACGGTCACGCAGGAGCCCTGCGGCGCGTGATTGCCACCCTGCCTTGAGCTGCAGCGCCAGACCATCCCCGCCGAGCAGGGACGGCGAGGAGTTGCGCTGAGCCTCCTTGCGTCGCAAATGGTCGGCTGCCAAAGCGAGCTCAAAGATGAAAAGGTGCTCCAGCCAAGCACTGTGAGCGCGCGACTTGTCCACCCATGGCTGCACGCAGCCTCGCCGCGCGCTCAGAAACAAGGTCAGAATATACCCCGAATTCCGTGCATGCCGCGACGGGGGAATGAGCGGAGGGCCAGCTGACGACTGCCCAGGCCTCCGACGTCCTGTCTGACGAAAAGTAAAGCGATGTGTTCTCGTGGTTTGGGAATCAGGGGGCGCCAATAGAAACCGATCACCAGGCCCCTCCCATCCTGACCCGATTTCCGAGCCGAGTCCGGCTGTGGCGACAAAAACTCCCAGCCCATGCGAAAACCTGCCATGAACCCCCGAGAACGTCGGAAAGAAAACCTCCAGAAACCTCCAACGAGTCCAAGGTCTCGAGGAGAGCGTCTCCTCGAACGGGCCCATCCTCCTGCTCCTCCGCACTCTACTCCCTAGATCTCCGGTGTCGTTTCTTTCTAATACGGGGTACCCGAAGCTCTAGACACACTTCTTGGGACGAGTATTTCCTTCAAGGTATTGCTTTGCTGGTCCCTGGCCAAAATCCACCCCGTGAGGCCTACAACAAAAAAGGCAACCACCAAACCAATCCTGGGGTGCGCTCTGGCCAGACATTCGACGGAGATCCAGCCGTGGAGACGAGGCCGCCCCAGGAGGCCAAAGAAGGGCACAAAGACCTTAAAAACTGTGCCCTCTATCAATGCTGTTCCTCCTTCGCCTCGCCACCATCACCACCACCATAATCACAACCACCATCATCATCAACCTCATCACCACCACCACCACATCACACCGCCATCTAACCACCACCACCACCGTCATCATCATCATCATCATCATCATCATCATCATCATCATCATCATCATCATCATCATCATCATCATCATCATCATCATCATCATCATCATCATCATCATCATCATCATCATCATCATCATCATCATCATCATCATCATCATCATCATCATCATCATCATCATCATCATCATCATCATCATCATCATCATCATCATCATCATCATCATCATCATCATCATCATCATCATCATCATCATCATCATCATCATCATCATCATCATCATCATCATCATCGTCATCATCATCAGCATCAGCGTCATCATCAGCATCATCATCATCATCATCATCATCGTCATCATCATCATCATCATCATCATCATCATCATCATCATCATCATCATCATCATCAATCATCATCATCATCATCATCATCATCATCATCATCATCATCATCATCATCATCATCATCATCATCATCATCATCATCGTCATCATCATCATAGTCAGCATTATCATCAGCAGCACCATCATCATCATCACACCACCATCTAACCACCACCGCCACCACCACCGTCATCATCATCATCATCATCATCATCATCATCATCATCATCATCGTCATCATCATCATAGTCAGCATTATCATCAGCAGCACCATCATCATCATCACACCACCATCTAACCACCACCGCCACCACCACCGTCATCATCATCATTATCATCATCATCATCGTCATCGTCATCGTCATAATCATCATCATCATCTGTCGTCGTCATCATCATCATCATCATCATCATCATCATCATCATCATCGTCATCATCATCACCACCACCCGCCCTCTGTTCTGCCCCCATCCCCGCTCCTGGGAGAGCACGGCCCCGTGGCGCTGCGGCCTGTCTGGACCGTCTCCTATGCCCGCGTAGCCACTGCCCGACGCGGGGCACCGGACAACCAGCAGCAGGAAGTCCGCGCACCCGCGGAGCTCCGAGCAGATGGAAATGCCTGGACGGCACCCTCCAGGGAGAATTTTTGGACCTGGCCAGGGCTGGAAGCTGCTCGCCCCGTTCGGGCCTCCTCGTGCGGTCTCGCAGCCAAGGCTGGATCCGCCTCTAAATTCACCCGTGAAGAGGTCTGGAGGAGGAGGAGGAGGAGGAGGAGAAAAAGGAAAGAGTGAGGGAGGAGAAGGAAGAGGGCCCCCTCGAACATGGCCCCGCATGGCTTGTTGTTGTTGTTGTTGTTCGAGGATCAGGTCGTTGTTGTTGAACATTATTACTTCTAAAGAATAATTATTGTTGGGGCCCCTGGTGCACGACCCCCCCGCCGCGCCTAGGCCGCAGCCTCATTGTCATCATTTTCGTGAGGAAATCTCAGGCAAAACGGGGGAGTCCGGATCCGGTTGTGTTGTTACGATCGGTTTTCCCTTGCAAAAAATAAGCTAAAGTGGACATGTCTTGTTCTAACATAACCAAACTTCAAGAATCCCTTGCAAAAAACAAGGTACAGTGGACATTCGCGCGCGCAAGACGAAATCCTTCCAAAACCTTAGTGTTCGTAACGATTTTAACATAAAAACATAAAAAAAAAAAAAAAAAAAAAAAAAAAAAAAAAAAAAAAAAAAAAAAAAAAAAAAAAAAAAAAAAAAAAAAAAAAAAAAAAAAAAAATGGTTTTTCAAAGAAAAAAAAAAATGACAAAATTTCATCCCGCGCGCTCTTGCGGATTTGTAGGAAACCCAACACTTTTTAAACATTTCTGTCAAACGGGCTTTTGCGAGCAACTTTTTCACGTGCTTCGAACTTCTCCAACAACGGTTGCGCACCTGCCAGGGCCATCATCCCTGTCAAATAATACCATGCGGGACACATTCGTTTTTTCTTCGCGCGCGCACGCCGAAATCTTCAAAAACCATTGGGTTTCTTAGGAATTTTAGCACCGCGCAACATAAAATCAGACGAATCGCACCGTAGGTCCTCGAAAAATATCTGTACGAATTTTCAAAATTTCTACCCGCGCGCGCTGTCCGAATCCTAAAAAACCAATGGTTTTTCAACATTTATGTTACATGAGCTCGCGCGAGCTACTTTCGCAAGCTCTTGCAACGGCGTTCGCGCGCCTGCCAGGGGCCACATTCCCTTGCAAAACATACCATGCGGGACACATGCGCGCGTGTCGTCAGTGTAGTAGCGCCAGTGTAGTAGCCACGGTCGTCCGCAGGCCACGAAGTGAAGTGTCCGAACGTCATAGGGCGGGAAGCTGGGTGTGGGTGGTGGCGAAGAGTCGTTTGGAAATGTGGTAGAGCTTGAACCGGCCCCCCCACAAAGTGGGGGTATTGGCGGGCGTCGTATGAAAACCCTGGCACTGGTGAGAACGGAGTGTCCCCACGTGCTAGTAATTGTTGTTGTTGTTGTTGTTGGACCTGATCCTCGAGGATCGAGGATCAGGTTGTTGTTCATGGCTTCGGGCCTTTTGGGGTCTGCAGAAGCCTCCGAAGCCTCCGGTGACCTCTGGGGACCTCCAAGGACCTCTGGGGACCTCCGGAGACCTTTGGAGGACGCAGGCATCGCCGGAGACTATTGGAGAACGCAGGCATCTGGCGACTCCATGGGATCGGGCCAGATTTGTTTCGTCTTTTTCGGCGTCTGGGGGCCGCTTCCTGGCCCAGAACTGTCAAAAAGGGATTCGGGATCGATAAAAAGTTGGCTCTTGGGAGGGGTCGGGCACCTCAGCGGGCTGGCGACTCGAGACTGACCGAGTCGTGGAGCTAGCTTCTGACGCCGAGTGGCCGTTAAACATTGAACGATCGGCGGCTTCTCGATCGCCAGATCGGGAAAAAAAAACTGCCGGTTCTTGGCCACTGGCGGCGTTCAAACTTGAATGCTGCAGCGTGGTCACTGCCGCGTTGGCACGACCCGAACCCACCGTAGGGATGAACCTGAGAAGCAAGGATGCAGGGGCAGCCTTGGTGAAGAGCGGCCGGTTCCTGTCGTGTCGACATCGACTTCTGACACAACGCGGGCCGCGGAGATCCTTCAGGAGTGCAGGCCGCCAGTGGCCTTCGACTTTGAGTACCCGCGGGGGCGGGGCAGCGCGGATCTGCCAGGGACCACGTTCGCTCAAAATCAACCCCCGGACTCCTCCTGGACACACTCCTGAGCAGTCTCTCGAGCTGCGTCCAGCCGCGGCCACGAGGGGGAGGGCCGAAGCCAAACGAGAATACAACAGAAGTCTAATCTGAAGTCGTCCCGTCGCCGCCGAGTCGACGCGGCGCGAACCTGCCGCACCGCATCCCCGCTGCGGGGCTTCACCGCGGGTGGAAGGCCTGACCCCTCCGAGGCCTGGCCTCAGCGGAGCGGAATGCTCTTTGTAGAGGGCATCCCAGCCACTTAACCCTGAGGAGAGGATGCGACGGCAGCCCTGGAGAGGCGCCCTCTGACTGTCTGGGTGACCCTGAGGTCCGGCGTCGCAGCTTCTGCCACACGGAGCGCTTTCGCCCAGTTTCGGGCCCTGGGGTCAACGAGGAGTGCCGCGGAAAGGTGGGCTCGAGGGCTCTGGTCGTGATTATCACGACGTTGCATTTTTCCCCGACGCTTGATCTCAGGGCCCCGGGAAGCGGACGAAGAAGAGGGCACTGGACTCATCATCCCGCTCCTCCTCCTCCTCCTCCTCCTCCTCCTCCTCCTCCTCCTCCTCCTCCTCCTCCTCCTCCTCCTCCTCCTCCTCCTCCTCCTCCTCCTCCTCCTCCTCCTCCTCCTCCTCCTCCTACCCATCCTGCTCCTCCCCAGCAGCAAACCTCCACCCGATACGGTCGAGCCAGGTTTGGCGCCGCCGGGCGCCGAACACGAAGACACAGACCACCTGCATGCAAGAGTGTTCGTGGCACCACTGCTGATCCTGCATATCCACGCTCATCCGATGGATCCGCACCACGTACAACACCTGAATTGAAAAGTTCAACGCGATGAAGACGAACGCCCGCATCATCGCCAGGGAGACTATCGTCCACCTACGTGTCGTGGGGGCGAGGGAGGAGTCGAGCGGAGCAGGAGCAGCAGCAGCAGCAGCAGCAAGTGGAGGAGGTCTCCAGAGGCCCGGAGGTCCTGGGCCATCTCCGGAGGTCCCTGGAGGTCCCTGGAGGTCCCTGGAGGTCCCTGGAGGCCTCTGGAGATCGCGAAGGGCCTCTCGCGGTCTGCCCAGCCTCCCCCCCGCAAGAAATACCGGACACTCGACCCTCGAGCGTAGAAGGCGGAGGAGTCGCCTCAGCACCGCTCTTCCCATTCCCTCGGCGGTAGAGCCCCAGGGGAAAAAAACACCACTACTACTGCTCGCTGAGTTCTCCTTTCCCTAAGGTCCACACAGGTTTCCCATCATTCGCGGGAGCGAATTTCAGAAAACATTGGCATCGACACTCGGAGAAACGACTTCGGGAACGCATAAACCTTCCGAAAATGGGCGCTCAGCGAAGATGTTCCGGTTTCCCTTAAGTCGCCCCCCAAAAAGAGAGGCCCCCACCTCTCCAAACACAATGTTCAACAGTTTCCAACAGAGAACTATCGCCGGAACGCAGTATCCCCAAACAGCATTTTTAGAACGCAGGATGGTTTCCAATCGCGTTCACACGTCTACCCCGTGCGGGAGAGCATGGCGTTTACAAATATAAGGGGGGTGTAACAGTCGTGTGCTGCATTTAAAATGATGCGTCCACGAGAGGCCCGCGGGCCCACGTCTCGGGAGGTCGGCGGGCCATCGTCTCGAAACAAAAAATCACGACGTCGGATGTCTGGAGAGGGCGGAAGGCGGAGGGCATGGCGGACGCTGAGGCGGCCGAAATGGAGGACACGGCGACTGGAAAGCGTAGTCAGAGGCGCAGCAGGCGGGAGGCGAGAGGAGCGAGGAGGAGGCAGGTGAGAGGCAGGGGGAGGGAGGCGGAAGGAGGGATGAGCCAATGGGCTGGACCACTTCGCGCGCGGCATCTCGGAGCTCACGGTCGCGAGGATATCTGAGGCGA
>CAUYUJ010008302.1:398766-416266 GCA_963575745.1 Prorocentrum cordatum
CTAACCCCATACCCTTAACCCCTACCCTAACCCTGAACCCTAACCCTTACCCCGCCCCTAAACCCTAACCCTAACCTCTAACCCCTAAGCCTAACCCCTACCCTAACCCTAACCCCAACCTCAACCCGAACCTCTAACCCCGAATACCCTCACCCGAATACCCTCACCCGAATCCTAACCCCTACCCTAAACCCGAACCCTGCCCCTTACGCCTAACTCCAGCCCCTAACCCTAACCCGAATCCCTGACCCTAACCCTAAGAACTAACTCTAACCCCTAAACCCTACCCTAACCCCTAGCCCTGACCCTAATGCCTAACCCTTACCCTAAGCTCTAATCCAAGCCCCGAAACCATAACACCCCCCTTGCCGGCCAAAGGGGGGGAGGGGGGGTCCGAAATCGCCCCCCCCGTCACCAGCGCCCAGGGGGGGGGTCCGGCACCCCCCCCCCCTTTCAAAGGGGGAGGGGGTGGGTGGTCCGGACCCCCCCCGTTGAAGGGAGAGGGGGGGTCCAGAAATGTCCCCCCCCCCATTGAACCGGGGGAGGGGGGGGGTGGTTCTGGGAGCACCCCCCCCCCTATTCAATTTCGATGTGATCCACTGGCGCTCTTTCGAAAAAGTGTCCACGCAGCAGAATGGCCTGACGCGAGCGGTGTCTGGCTACTGGTTGGCTTGATGGACCCAGTGGCAAGCCCATCCCATGCGAGCGAGGGGGCAGGACAGTCACCCGTGACAACTATTGCCCCGGGTGGCGCTATAAGCAAGTAGGAGGCAAAGGCGTTTTTGCCCGCTCAAGAACACTGTTCAGGGGCAACCATTACGCCTGCTGCATCCGATTAAAGGCCTTGGCCGCCTGGGAGTGTCCTGGCCAGACCCCTCGCTCGAGCAGCTGAAGGTTCCCCAACCCCGTCCTGGTAGGAGGGCCACACATCACCGCAAGGCCTCTCAAAACCCCGTTCTCCCTCGCCGAGCGCAGCCCACAAATGGAACAGAAAAACACTGGAACCTGGGAGTGGGCTCTAGCCGTGTGACTAGGGTAAATGACTCTGTCAGCAACCTGGTCCCTGGAGGCACGGGGAACGAATTACCTGCAACAAACGGCTCCACCGCCTGACAGGGGCTCGCCAGCCACTCGATGATATCCTGCTTACGGCCCCCTCGGCTCTCCAGACAGCGACGACACGAGAAGCGGGAGCCCGCCTTGCATTTTCAGCCCTCTGGCCGCACGATATCATGAGATGTGGCAGACAAGGCACGATCGAGCGGCTTAACTCTAGGCTACTTGGGCCGTGATAGAGCGTGCTCAATCCGAGACGTACCCACCCGAGGATCCACACGCGCGCACTCCTCCATCACGGCCACCAAACGCTTCCTAATCCTACTGGTAAGCTTCTCAGCCTCCTGGACTCGATCGACCTCGGCCCCCGAAAGCTGGAAACAAAACATGGCCGCTTCGGCCTGGCGGTCAACAATGCCGTTGGCCTCCCTCCAAAGGTCAGGGATGTTTAAAAACTCGTCCCTGGAAACGCTGGCATGGCTCCACCTTGTGGGTCGTCAGCTGCACCTCGCCAAGAGTTTCCCAGAGGCGCCACCAGAGGTCCCGATTGGTGCACCGCCTTTGGCCGCGAGACGACACCCCTCGAGCTACGTAGCTCGAGTCGGTGATGAAATGAAGAACACGCCCAGGACCCGCGCAGACCTCCACCCACCGAACTAAAGCCCGAAGCTCCGCACGATTGACGGACTGCACGGGTGCTCCGACCCCTCGGATCGAAGGTCGAGAATCGAAGTTTGCCCAGGATCGAGGTTCTGGCTTGCTTAACCTCTTGCGTCCTTTCTGGGCCTCTGGGAGGCCGTACGTCGCCGCGGCTGGATTCCCCTCGAGGTCCTTGCGGAAAGGGACAACTGGAGAGATCTGGGGAGAAGATTCTTGAGGGGAGAGAGTGGGAGAGGGACGAGGGGGAGGAGGGGGAGGAGAAGGGGGAAGAGGTCTCAGGCCTCAGGTACGCGAGCGATGTGTCTACAACGGTTATCGCATAGTGTGGGACGCCGAGCAACACGCATGCCTGCATGCCCCGGACCAGGGGATCTTACGAAAGCGACTCATTACAATATCACGCAGAGGTACGTAGACTCTAAGACGCAAGTTCAAGCCAGGCTCCTGCAGAGAACAGGAGACTAGAGAAGCTAACTGCAGTCACGCTCGGAGCGGTCACATGGGGAGTGGACACGCGGAGGCGGCCAATTAAGAGATCGAGGACAGAGGCCCCTCACTGGACGGCATCGAGAAGAGTACCTGCCATGATCGACGACGTTGCTTTTTTATCCTGTCACGGAAGTCCAACGCCGCCTCCCCGAACTGGAGGTTCAGATTTGAGCGGTCTGAGAATTGAATACGGGGTTGCGCAGCCCTACGGAGGCAACTTGGGGCCCCCAAAGCTCGCCAACCCGAGGTAGATCGACCCAGCTCGTACTCGAGATCACGAGGCTCACGGACTGGAGGCTCACCCTCGGCAGCGCCTGCACCAAGGACACTGCGGGCGCTCCCGCCGACAAGAGGCACAGGATCAGGCGCCGCTGCAGGAGGATGGCCATGACCAGTGGCTGCAGCACCAGCGCCACGCGGGATACGAGCATCGCAATGAGCACGGTCATCGGCGTCGTGGGGGCAGTGGGGGGCACACGCAGCGGCGTGAGGAGCCTGGCGTCCCAAACGCGCGGCGCCGCTGTCCGCGGCCGTTCGCAAACCCGTTCTGGCGAGACTGCGGGGTCAGGCACTTCGTGCGCGGCGCCAGCATCAGCATGACACTCCAAGAAAGGTGGCAAGTCCTTGGCGACCTCGACGGGAAATCTTGCGAACGACTGCGGCCCGCGAGGCGGCAGCTCACGCCGCACCTGCAGCGAGAGGGTGGTACTCGAAGCACGTGGCGAGATGGCCAGAAGCGGCCCACTAAGTGCAGGATGAAAGTGGCGGTGGTGTTTTAGCCGTCAGCTGTGCGCAGCGCCAGTCAGGAGCAACAGGAGTAGAGCAGGCCCATCTTCGCAGGCGAAATCGCAAGCGAGATCCCGAGCAAGCGCACGAGGATGGTGTCTGGCTCAGGTCGGCAGGCAGCAGCGACGCTAAAGGAAGAAAGCACGGGCGCTAAGCGTGCCAGAGAGGGGGTCCAGCGCAGATCCAAGAAATCCGCGCGGACCGTCGAATGATTATGTTCATGCCTTTGTCCCTTCTTCGAGACGCGCATAGAACGTGGCCGCCGACTCGGGCGAGACCAGAGCTGCTAGCTGGCGACAGCGCGCGTGAGGCTGACCTTGGTGCGAGCGCCGGGCATGCGGCCAGGGGCATTTGCGCGGGCCCCCTGCGGGCAAGCCTCACGTGGCCCAGAGATGATGGAGGAGGGAGGACGGGAAAGGAAAAAAAAAAGGTTTGTGACAGCAATCAGGCTTTGCGTGGCCTTGAAAATGTAATGGGAAGGGGGATGGAGGGATAGAGGGAGGGAGGGAAGGAGGGAGGCGGGGAGGGAGGGGGGCGAGAAGGAGGGGGGAGGAGAGAGCGCACGGGGAGCGGGAGGGAGGAGGGGGAAGGGGTAGGAGCAGGAAGAAGAGGACGGTGGGGAGCACCAGCTGCGACTGGGAGGGGCAGCGCATCGCCGGATCTGGCCGGGCCGCTCGACACGCTGGAGTTCAGCCTGTTCAACAGCTGTTTGGCGGCCATGGTGCTGTCTGGCCGGCGGCCTCGGGCGTCTGGGCTACTCTGCCTCTGTTGGTCTCGCTCGCACCAAAACGGCTCCGGCGACCAGGGAAAAGACACACGTGGAGGAGAAGGATGCCGCTGGGGTTGGACTCGCCTCAAATCTCTAGCCAAAACGTACCCCTGGACAGGTCTGGGGGGGCCCTGGTATCCTCGAAGAGCCCTATTAGCGGTGCGATAGCAGTAAAGGAGGTGCGTGAGGAGACGGCGATGCCCCTCTCAATGGCGGCGGTGTCGAAGGCCCTCTACGCGGGGCACCTGCCACTCCCAGGCACTTGATGCCCCCCTCTGCGATGGGAGCGAGCGACAAGTTACAACAGAGGGGGGATAAGAGAACCAGAGGTGAGAGGGGGATGCCGGGCTCCACCCCCCAAAGCTAAGAGAGTCGAAGGCACGACCGCCTTCTCACCTCGCTGATTCTTTTACGACACTGTCACCAGCACTCGGTGCTCGCACGCGCTCGGGGGCCGAGAGGCGCGGTCTCGGAATCCCACCCCCATATGATCCCCCGCGGTTCAGGCCCCTTTCCCGCCCGAACCCTAGCCCCCGCCCGCGGCGGAAGGGCAGGGGCCCCCGAGGGAAGGGAGGGGGGCCCCCGCCGCGGAAGGGCACCTTCACGATGTTGCCCACTTGTCTCGTCAGCCCTTTCTGACCCACGTCGACCAGCTGCACTAGCCTGACCACCCACGGCAGGGAAACCCCCACATTACCTGCCCCCGCGACGCCAGCGAGCGAAGCGCGCGCGGGCTCCAGGGGCGGCCCCCCCCAGATGAAAACCATCGCCGCGAAACCCAAGCGCCCCAAGCCTGCCGCCACCCGAGCTGCCCTCGCTTCCGAGATCCACGGCGCGAGCGGCGCGGTCGAAGTGGAGGCCGATCAAATCCACCTCGAGGCCGCCCCGCGCCTTGGCCACCTGCGACAGGAAGCCGAAGGCGCCGAGTAGGACGACAATGCAAAGCGCCAATCCCCGGCGCCGCCCCGCTCCGATCGCCGCCAGCTCGTCGGCGCAGGCGAGCTGTTCCACGGGCCAATCGCTTCCAAGTAGGCCGGGGATCGCCGGCGGCCCGGCCCCGAACGGCCCGGCCCGCCATTCAGAGGCGTTGGACACGCCAGAAAGCGCCGACGGTGCGGCAGTAGATCTCGCATTCGAACTCGCAGGCCACCACGTCCAACTTGCCCTCGCGGATCTCGACGCACCCCCGCGCTGCAAACGCGGCCGCGGGGAGGGGGGGGGGGCGGGGGCGACGCGCCAGCGCGCGCGCGCTGGGCCCCCACCCCCGAAGGGTCGCGCGGAGCCCCGCCGCAGCTCGCGCTCGCGCGCACCTCCTTCGCCGGCGCCGCTGGCGCCGAAGAGGGCCCCCACCGCGTTCGCGACGACCTTCTGGACCACTGGCCGAGCAGAGAGCCTTGCGCCCAGGCCTAGACCCGCCGCGCGCGCCGCCACCCTCACGGCGCACCGCGCGCGGCCGGGCACTGCCGGCCCGCGCAGCTCGGCTGCCCCGGCGAGCGCGCGCGATCGACAAACCGCACGCTCGTCTCGGGCCCCGAGACGTCGCGCGCGCACGAGCAATCCGCGCAAGGATCCCACACCATGCACGCGCGCCCCCTCCGCACTGACGCGCGCACGGTCCGCGAAACTGCCCCTCGCACGCTTCGGGCCTGGCAGGGCCGCGCTATCTCCAGCGAGGGGAGGCCCTCTCGCCCAGTAGCTTGATCCGGCGAAGATCCCATCGAACCCCCTCTCGCGCTTCCAAACCGCGATGACTCTCCTCCGCCGCCGCGAAGAACCTTCGCGCGAAGCCGGCCCCCGCCGTCGCGCGGGCCCTCGGCGGCGGCGGAGCCTCGCGCGCCCTCTCGGTCGACCGCCGCCTCGAAGACTGCCGCCTCGTCATCCAGCATGGCCCGCTTGAAGCAGACACGGAGCGCCCTCGGCCCCTCTTGCATCTGCCCCTCGCCCACCTCCCAGTCCACGAGCTCCCTCGGCGGCGCCTTCTCCGCGCAAGGTTCCGCGGCCGCCGCCGCTCGAGCGCCCCCTCGAACGCGGGCTCGCCTGCCTAGGGCGCCGGGCGCGGGCCGAGGAGGTCGCAGTCATGGAGCAGACCTTGCTGAGCTCCGCCGAGCGGGCCGCGGCGCCCCACCCCTCTGCGCCTTCATTATGTCCCGCGCGTCGCCCCCCGAGCGGCCCCAGACGTCGGACGGCGAGTCGCTCGGCCAACCCGCCGACACCCTGCCCCGCTCGCTCGCCTCGCTGCGGAGGCAGTCCGCGCGGCGCCCGTCGTCGAGGCCGAGGGGCCCGCCCCTCGATTGGGGCTGCCGTCTGATGGCGCGGCGTTGTCCCCGACGGTCGCCCGCGCCTCGTCTTGGCCCTCGGCAGTTCGAAGAGGGGGCGTCAGCTTGCTCGCTGCTAACCGCGCCGCCCCCTCCTGCCGTGCCGGGCCCGGCCCCTGGCCGTCCGTGGCCGGGCCGCCGGGGAGGCCGCGCCGCGTTCTGGCCGCGCCCGTCGCTCGACGGAAGTGGCCACTGGCCATGCTCAGGGGGGCGCGGGCCCCCGAGATTCCACCCCCTTTCATTGCGCGTGGGCGACGGGGGGGGTCGGCCGTCCACGGGGCTCTCGGCCGACGGCCCCTTGCGACCTCCCTATGTCGGGGTCTTGCCCTGAGGGGGGCGTGCTGCGCCGCCGCTTACTCTCTACTACGCGAGCGGTCTTCGCGGTGGCCTCGCTGGCACGCGGGCTCGCGGCCCCGCGGCAAGTCCCGCCACCGCGCCGGGCCAGCCCCTTGGGCGGCGACTGTTGAAGGGGCGGCCTGCCCTGCGCTGCCTGCTGGTCCGGCCGCCAATGGGCGGCCCTGGCCGCGGCTGCACGGGCCCGCCGGCCCCGCCCTGCAGGCCGCGCCCCAGGGGCCCGCGACTGACACTCGGGGCCGCGCCCCATGCGAAGCAGAGCTGTGACTCATGGCGCCGTCGGCGTCGCTGGCGCGCCCTACCTCCCAGAAGTCGCCTCGCCCTCATCAATGGGCTCGCCTCCAGCTCCGACGGCCTCGCCCCGCTGGACGCTGCCCCGCTAGGCGATTGCCTCGGACGCCCCTCGCGCGAAGGGCGCCGAGCTGCGGCGACCTTTCCCTCAGCCGCAAGCACTCCTCCAGCGCGATCGGGCACCAGAGCAGATGCGCGCAGCATGTCGCTTGGCGACCTCCCTGCTGGCGACTGCACTCGGCCGCTGCCCAAATGTCGCCCGGCGCCTCCTGAACCACACGCCGAGCTGGTCTTCGAAGCCTCTGATCATTTGGAGCCCGCGCTCCTGGATCCGCTGCGCCTCCTCCATCAGCTGGCGCCTGCCTACGGGCGCTCCATTGCGCACGGCGCCAGCATGCCCCCCCTGGCGGGCTGGCGCTTTCACCAACAGTCCGCATCGCAAAACCGCCACGGTCTACGGCCACGGCGGGCCGGGCGGCTGCCAAGGGGAGTTGATGGCCCCCTTCCCCCTCGCCATTGGGCAGGAAGGTCGCCCCGTTCTCGCTCTCGCCCGCCACCGTCTGCGTCTCTTCGCGCCCGCGCCCCCCCCGGCCTCGGGCCGAACATGCCCTGGTCGGCGGAGGATACGTGAGAGGCAGCGGCCCCTTGCCCTGGATGCCCTCCAGGCCACGCGGCGGCTGGCCCATGCTCGCGCGCCGGCGGGACCCCCCCCCTCGCAAGGTTGCGCGGAGCCCCGTTGCCGCCCGCGCTCGCCGTCGCCTCGCAGCCGTTGCAAAACCTCGCCCCCCTCGGCTGGAACGGCCGATGCGCTTGCCCTCGTGGAACTGGGGGGGCGGCTATCCTGGCTGCCTAGCACCGAACTAGCACCCCTCTGCCGCCCGGCATCCCTTGGGGAGACTGGCCCCGCCGCCCCGCGGTCGGCGGCGCCTGCCCACCCGACCCCGCGCGGCCCCAGCACGCGTCGCCCTCAACCGCGCTGCGCCTGTTTCGCGGGCGCGTCGGGGGCGCGCCTGGCCCGCCCCTCAGCGGGCCTGCCCGCCTCTGTCCTTGACCCCCTCAGGTCGCGGCCCAGCACCGCCTGTCACCTGCGTTTGAAGGTCAGCCCGAAGCCCCCCCAGTGACCCTCGCCCCCTTGTCCGAGCTGTTTTCGATTCGCTCGAAGCCGAGGGTCGCCCACGGAGCAAGCGCCTCCACGATCGGAGGGCGCCCGCGGGTCGACGGGTCGACGGGGGGTCGGGAATATCCCGCGGGCGCGCCGACGCGCCCAGGCGGACGCCCCGCGGCGGGGCCGCGCGACGATCCTGCAGCCCCGACCAGATAGACGAAAAGAGAAGACTGCGCGGCCCCGAAGCCCTGCCCGCCCCCCACAAGACCGACCCCTTCCGCGACGGCACGCCCCCCAGGTCGAGGGCCCCCCCCCCCGCCCACGGCGGAGAGGAAGGTGCGCGAACGCGCGGGCGCCTCCGCGGCGGGAGGGCGCCCACCGTTCGACGGGGATTCCAGGCGCACCTCGCACGCGCGCCCCCATCCCAGCCCCTGCAAGGCAATAAGGACAACGCACGAAGGGCTTTTCACTCGCGGGCGGCCCTCCTGACGCGAGCCCGACACGCGCACAGGCACTACGCGACAATAGCTCCCGACGCGCCCCGAGCCTCGCGGCGGCCGCTCCGCGCGCCCCCACGCCGGCGAAGCCCCAGCCCCGAAGGGTCGCACGGAGCCCCGTATCGCGAGTGCAAACAAGCACTCCGCGCGGGCCGCACCTCGCGGTCAGCCGGAAACCCGGCACGCCGCGCCGCCTCGCGGCGGCCTGCTGCCCCAGGCCGCGGGGCGTATATTCTCCCTGCGCGACGGCAGCGCCCCCACCTCGACACGTCGCACGGGCACCGCCGCCGCCGCTGCCCGAGCTCCTCGTCGAGCCCCCCGCACCTCCTCGATCTGAGCTTGCTGCGGCGCCCGATCAGGCCCCCTGTTGCCGACTGCTGGCGCTCGAGCACGCGCCCCCGCAGCCTCGCCGCCTCGCCAGCAATCCCTTCTTCTTGCCCGCCTCGGCCTTCGGGGTGCCCGCAGAATCCGAAACAAGTCGGAACAGGAGCAGGCAGTCGAGCACCCTATCGGAGTCCGCCGGGCCCAGGATGGGACAGTCCGCAGGCGGGCTGACGGCGCGGCAGTTGCCCGCGGACCTGACCCGGGAGAACCGCGAGCGCTCCTGCCGCCCCCTTGCCCAGAGGGTGGTTGCATCAGAAAACAAGCGTTATTTTTTGGGTTGTGCACGCAATTAGATATATTTTCCAAAAAATGAGATTGTCTGTTGTTTGAACATAATCATGTACAGCTGATGGAGGGGAACCCTGCTCGCCTGCCGGCCTGGCTCCCGCCCCGAAGGGTCGCAAGGAGCGCTGCCACTCGCTATCGCCCTTCCTCCGCGGTGTTTCGCATCGGCACCATCCGCCTTCCTCCTGCGCGTTGGCATGGCGGGCGCTGGGGAGATACTTTCCTCGTGTCCGAAGCGGCGCGGCGTCGACGGCGCAGGTCCACGGGCCAGCTTCAGCGCCCAACCGCGGACGAGCGCCTGAGCCAAAATGGCCACAGACGTCGGCCAATGAAGAAGATACATTTCGTGGTGGCACACGGGGGCAACTTGGGAGCCAGGGGACGAGGAAAAGAAGAAGGAGGACGAGGAGGAAGACCTGTCCATCACTTGCCGTAGCACCCCGCAGTTGCAGACGATTGAAAGGGTGGCGTGGACGTCCGCAGTCTGCGAAGCTCTGAAGAAGACCGCCGCGGGCGCCAAATCTTCAAACATTGTACAATGAGCCCGCCACAGGTGCCAATTACTTCGTTGAGGCAATGTGGGTGGGTCGCGGGTGGATCGCGAATGGGTCGCGAATGGGTCGCGGGTGTGTCGCGGGGGGGTCGAAGGCAGGGTCGCGGGCAGGGTCGCGGGCAGGGTCGCGGGCAGGTCGCGGGTGGGTCGCGGGTGGGCTTGCGCGGGTCGCGGGCGGGTCGCTGGGTGGGTCGCGGGAGGTCGCGGGAAGGTCGCGGGTGGATTGCAGGGTGGATCGCGGGTGGGTCGCGGGTGGGTCGCGGGTGGGTCGTGGGAGGGTCGCGGGTGGGTCGCGGGCCGAGCCGTGGGGAGGGACGACGACGACGACGACGACGACGACGACGACGACGACGACGGCGACGACGACCACGACGACGACGACGACGACAGCAGCAGCAGCAGCAACACCAACAACAACAACAACAACAACAACCACCACCACCACCACCACCACCACCACCACCACCACCACCACCACCACAACAACAACAACAACAATAACAACAACAACAACAACAACAACCACAACAACAACAACAACAACAACAACAACGACAACAACAACAACAACAGCAGCAGCAGCAGCAGCAGCAACAACAACAACAACAACAACAACAACAACACCAATCATTTTACCCGAACGCTCAGTGTTCTCCCCAGTGCCAGGGTTTTATTGCGACGCCAGCCAATACCCCCACTTCGTGGGGGGGCAATGCAAGCTCTACCAAACATCCACACGACTCTCGGGAACCACCCACACCCAGCTTCCCGCCCTATGACGTCAGGACACTTCACTTCGTGGCGCGCGGACGATCGTGGATACTACACTGGCGTGGAGTACACACCCGCAGAGGTTGATCACTTGTTTGGGCCCCGAGGGGGGAAGCCTCCTGGCGCCGCATGGGGTCCTCTTGAGAGGCTTTGGGGGGTTTCTTGAAACCATGTTGGGGCCTCTTGGGGGCTTATTGGATCCTCCCGGAGGACTCTGGGAGCCGCTTGGACGCCTCCCGGGGCCATCTTGGGGGCCTCTTGGAGCCAACTTGGAGCCTCTTTGGAACCTCTTGGGGCCCTCTTGGAGTCCTCTTGGGGCCTCTTGGGACCATCTTGGGCGCCTCTTGCGGCCTCATGGGCGCCTCTTGGGGCCATCTTGGGGGCCATCTTGGGGGTCTCTTGGAGCCACCTTGGAGCCCCAAGGATGACGCATGCAATGCTCATACTTTCTCCTGCTTTCGCAAACAGGTCCACTGGCACTATGAATGTAGACGAAGCATACTAAGGCGACTCGTCCTCTGCGACGTCGCGAAAACGCTTGGATACACGGCCCAAATGGCCAATGATATTGGCCATGCGCCTGCTGGCGGGAGAGTCGGGGCTCGCATGCGGCGTTGCGAACGCGGCCACGACATGCGCCGGCAAGAGCGGGTAATCGAGCATGTTCGGATACTCGTCGCTCTGACCGACACACCGCCATACGGGCAACCACCACCACTGGTCTTGACGCGGATACTTTATCTCTGGGCCGACCTCATGGGATACGTTCCAAAGGGCCATGAACGGCGGGTCCGTACCCATGAAGGCCGTGTGATACGCAATGAATACGTCCAAGGTGGCGAGGGCCCTGTACGAGAGGCCGGATACGATCTCCGCGTGAATGGGAATATCGAGCTGACCGAGCAAATACCGCATACTGCTATACATCCACTGGCCCGGGTGGATGAAGAGGTGGGCTTTCCAGGCGACGATACCTCGCCCGGTGCATAGCGTGTCGAATACGTCCAGAAGGAAGCCAATGGGCTTCCCAAGCTTCTTATCCTGGAATACCGCGACATTCCCGAATACCGCGTGCGCGTAGAAGAAGGCCTCGAAGTATACCCAATCCGGCTCGGGGATGCCCCCCCTACTGTGCTGGTAGTTCGGGTCGTTGTTCGTCTTCGACAGCCTCGTTGACACACCGCTCGATACGGCGAGGCATACGCCCCTGACACCCTCCCACACAATAGGGAAGAAGATACCGCACGCGAACCACCTCTCGGAGCCACACTGCTTCAGCCATTGCCGCGCATACGCCTCGTCGTTGGGTGGCGTGTGCCAGCGCTCCATACTGCAGCGCACTTCATCATCGCTTGGGTAATACTCGCCCGTGACGGGGTCGAGCCGACCGGCCATCTGGGAAGCCATACGGAAGGCCGGCAATATGGAAGTGAATACGATCTCGCGATATACAGTAAGCGGCTTGAGCAGAAACCGCTACGTACAAACAGAAACGAACCGCATGCACCCAAATGCCAAGGTCCATACGACACGCAGAACACTCATGCGAGCGCCGTTGGCGAGACGAAGTCCGCCGCCGCACATGCGACCAAAGCAGGCATACTCACTTCATCTTTTCATGTGAATCCGCAGATCCAGAGAACTCCCCAGGGAACCCCCCAGACGCCCTCATAAACTTCCCCTGGGAATCGGGTTACAAACACGAAGACAATCGGGCAATGGGACCCCCCCAGATACCCAGAGAGCTCTGGCGGCTGGGGCCGAAGGCCTAAAGAGAATACGTAACCACAGAGACCTGGGAGCTCATCCCAAGATACCCAGATGGGTCTGGGGATTCCGTGGGAAAGTCCTCGGAGCACATATTCCACGTGAGCCGTGTTGCACATGATACATATTGCACATGATACGTCTGCTAGCCATGAGAGACATACACACCAGAGTTGGTCACATTTGTGGGGCACGTTTTGACACACATCCCCGTGTCATGTATGATACGTATAGCACACTGAACGTATGATAAACATGACAGCAAACCTCACGCAGACTAAGGCCGAGGCTGAGGGTGAAGCTGAAGCTGGAGCAGGCTGAGGCTGGGACACGCTGAGCTGATGCAGGCTGAGGCTGAGACAGGCTGAGGCCGACGCTGAGGCAGGCTGGTGCTGAAGCTGAGGACGATACGTCACCGTCGCCGTCGCCGTCGCCGTCGCCGTCGCCGCCGTCACCCTCGCCGCCGCCGCCGTGGCTCTTCTGTCATACACATCTGCGTGACCCCAAAGTCTGCCACAATGCCCTATACAACTGAGCACCGCCCCTAGAGCTCAGCCACCAGCGCTTCCAACGTGGCTTTGGATACACGTCTGGTGATCCACCTTCCGTGCACTTTAATTCTTTGATACTCGCTGGCGCCGCGAGCGTGCGCTGCGGATACCAGATCCCGGTACGTCCGTTTGCACGCGCCGGTGCCTGAAGGCTGCAGCATACCTCGCTTCACGAGCAGAGCGAGCTTCTTCACCGTATGCGACTTCCCGTACTTGATACCCAGACCTTTGGCGGCCTTGACCAAGCCGCGGTACTGCTGCCAAGGCTGCCTCGCATACATCTGCACCTTCTGTGTCAGTACGCTGAGACAACTCCTAAGCACACGGAGCTCAGGAATACCATCAGATTCTACCTTGGGACACAGACGGCGCCGACCGAGCTGATACGCCACCTCGCAAGGTCCACCGCCTGATACGCCACCTCCCGAGGTCCGCAGCACAGAAAGCGATACTCCCACACAGCTGCGGATCGCCTCCAAAAGCTGTATTGTGTGACAACGCGTCGATACTAGCCCAGGCCGGACACGCGAAACATTTGCCCGCACAGACTTGCTCTTGTCATACGCGTGTATGAGATACCAAACACCATGCAACGAATACCTGTTGATAGCCTGCCGCGTCTCGCAGAACAATACATACATGGTCGCGACGCTCACTTGAGACGTGCCGTTGAGAGCCTTCCTCATACGACCCAATGCTGTGGTCATTGTGTCGCAGGAAACCACGCCAAAATACGCGATCTCCGCAGCAGCATGGCGTGCCCACTTCCGAGACTGCCGCTTCAGAAACCACTCATGCAGCTCCTCGGTATACTCCGTAGGCGTGAAGCCCATGCAATACTCAACCATGTGCATAAAACACCTCATACAGTCCATGCTGTTATACTTACCGGCCATCTTCACCTTGTTCTTCTGCACGGCCACGGCCACGTAGTCCGGGATACTGTCCCCCATGGCCATGATGTCCGCGCTGGGGATACCATGGCCACGGGGACGCTGAAGCCCCGATGCTAAGTGCGCCCACTTCTCCGCAAATGCGACAAGCCGCCGTCGTATACGAACCCTGCGAAGTGTACGGATAAAGTGCAAGCCGGAATACTGAGTATGCAAGCCTTCTCGATGGGCTAAATACGAGCACCCTTTTTCTTTGCATACTGCCTCGCAGTGACGGACGAGTCCCAAACAGAAAGCATCGAAGTCGTGCACGAATACGCTCCACTGATCCAAAATGTAATCGCATACGACAGGTACTCCAGCCTGCCCTCTGGTAAAACGCAGTAACAGGAAAGACAGCAAGAAGAGATAGCTTGGGCAGTATTCAATGCTCCCTTGGCGCCCCACTCCGTGCTGAGCCACTTCTGGCATACCCTGGCGTTAGCAGATACAGATAAATGTCCCAGGAGCCACTGCTTCAAGACGGCCCCGTCAGTGGTCCCCTCGGGCATGTCTTTGCGAATACGTTCTCCATACCAGGTCTCCAAGTGGCCAGCGTTCTGCACTTGGACAAGCGTGTCTTTGGATGAATACTGCAGTAGCCACGCCGTTGCGACCCTATCTGGCACATACAATGGTGGATCCAACTGTCGGAGCGCCCGGCATAATTTGAAAGCGGTATTATGCTCAATGCCCAGGTGGCGGATGGCAGAGCCGTGCTGCTCCTCCAGCTCCTTGGCGCTAGAAATACTGACCGTGCCAGTCACAACCCGATACTTCGCCCACCAAGTCTTGCACGCCTGGTGACTAGCATTGATACCCTTTGCCTGGAGCGCCTGATGCAAATAATACGGGCTGTCGCAGTCGGCCAAGGGAGGCCGCGACAGCTCAGGGCCATACTGCTCGTGAAGGTCTTTCGCCGTCAAAGCCATGATCCAAGAACACAGGCGATACCTTGATCCGAGATGGCCACGGATATGTGCGTCAGCAGTCGGGGGCCTTCCTGGGGCCGCTTGGGGTCCTCTTGAGGGGGGGAAGCCTCCTGGCGCGGTTTGGGGTCCACTTGAGAGCCTTTGGGGGGCTCCTTGGAACCATCTTGGAGCCTCTGGGGGCTTATTGGACCCTCACGGCGGACTCTTGGGGCCTCTAGAACGCCTCCTGGGGCCATCTTGGGGGTCTCTTGGAGCCACCTTGGAGCCTCTCTGGAACCTCTTGGGGGCCTCTTGGAGTCCTCTTGAAGCCTCTTGGGACCATCTTGGGCGCCTCTTTGGGCCTCATGGACGCCTCTTGGGGCCATCTTGCGCGCCTGTTGGGGCCATCTTGGGTTTTAAAGATTCATCAAGAGACCGCGAATGGATTTCGAGATTTTGCAGATGAGAAAGTAGTGCGTTTTCATATGTTTTCTGAACATCGCATCTTGAAATTATTGATAAACCATTGTGTTTGGCAGGATTTCGACATGCGCGCGCGGCGGCCGCGCGCATGTGCACTTCGTCTCATTTTTTGCAAGGGATGGTGGCCCTCGCAGGCGCGCAACCGTTGTTGGAGAAGTTCAAAGCACCTGAAGAAGTAGCACGCAAAGACCCTTTTGACAGAAATGTTTAAAAAGTAGTGTGTTTCCTATGAATCCGCAAGAGCGCGCGGAAGGACATTTTGACAATTTTTTCTTACAAAACCATTGGGTTTTTGATGTTTTTATGTTAAAATCGTTACGAAACCTAAGGTTTTGGAAGGATTTCGTCTTGCGCGCACGAATGTCCACTTTCCCTTATTTTTTGCAAGGGATTCTTGAAAATTTGATCAACTAAGAACCAGAATTTTCATTTTATAATGTTTTTTGCAAGGGAAAACGAGCGTCAACAAAAAACCGGATCCGGTACCAATCGTTTTGCCTGAGACTTCCTCACGAAAATGATGAAAATGTGGCTGCGGCCTAGGCGCGGCGCAGAGGTCGCGCACCAGGGGTCCCAACAATAATAATTCTTTAGAAGGAATAATATTCAACAACAACCACAACAACAACAACAATAACAACAACAACCACAACAACAACAACAACAACAACAACAACAACAACAACAACAACAACAACAACAACAAGAACAGCAACAACAACAACAAGAACAGCAACAACAACAACAACAACAACAACAACAACAATCACAAAAGTCACAACACCAGCAGCAACACCAGCAGCAACAACAACAATAATTTTAAGACTGTTCGCCCTTATATGCTCGAATGTCCAATAACGCGTATTTCCCAAATCCTCGATACCCGCCCTCTTCGTTTTCGATCGAACCCCTTTTGGGGGGTATACCTTTCTCCCCTGCAGGCCGGGCCCCGGCAAGCGGCGGGGCGGCCGCGGACCGTCGGCCTGGCCAGCGGCAGCGCTGATCGGCGGGGCGGCCGCGGACCGTCGACCCGACTCCAAGAGGGGCGGACAGGGAACCGACCACGACGACGACGACGACGACGACGACGACGACGACGACGACGACGACGACGTCGAAGACGACGGCGACGACGACGACGACGACGACGACGGCGACGACGATGACGAGCGAAAGCGAGAGCGAGAGAGAACGACAGCAGGGCCACGAGGGGCACGAAGTAGGCCACGAAGGGCGACAGCGGGGACACGAAGGGAATGCGTATGGGGCCACGAAGAGCGCAAACGAGCGGGGGCCACGAAGTGCAGATAATGCGGGGCCACAGAAGGCAACTATGAGGCCACTGAGGGTAGCAACTGGGCCACGTAGGACAGTGAGGGGGACACAAATGGCGACAGCGCGGCCACGAAGTGCATGCACATGGGGCCACAACGGGCGCGACTCCTGGGTGCCTGGGTGTCGGGAGCGCGGCGCTTGGGCAAATTGGAGGAAATTCCTATGCAATTCTTCAGTAAGTTGCAAGCAAGTCTCCAGCGCACGACTCCAGAGCGCCGGGAGAGCGATTCCTGAATAAATTGCGAAGAGTTCCCAAGCGAGAGCGCGATTCCTGAATAAGATGCGAGGAAGTCTCGGGCGGGAGCGAGGGTCCTGGCTAAATTGTAAGGAAGTCTCAAGCGGGAGCCGTTGTTGTTGTAACCCGGGGGCCAGGGGGCCAGTTTGAGCAGGAAGACTTTCCCTGTCAAAAACAGGGTGCGAGCGTCGAAAGGCACACTTTGATTGAGAAAAGACAATGTGCACCGGTGAGGGGGAATCAAGAAAAATTATTCTTCAGAAATGAAAATTCAGCAACATAGTAACAACAGCAACAATACAATCACGCAACACAACACAACACAAGGCAACGCGACGTAACGCAGCGCGACGCGACACGACGCAACGCAACGCAACGCACCACCAGCAACAACAACAACATCAGCAACAGCAGCAGCAACAACAACAGCAGCAACAACAACAAGATCAACAACAACATCAAGAACAACAACAACAACAACAACAACAACAACAACAACAACAACAACAACAACAACAACAACAACAACAACAGCAACAACAACAACAGCAACAGAAGCAACAACAACAACCAGAACAACAACAACCACAAGCAGAATCCACGCCGCGGAGTCCCACTTCAACCACACACCTAGGGACAACGAATGACCGTTCGGCCCCCTCACTCTGACTCATGGCAAATCATTGCCACCCGCCCATTGTAAGCCGTAAAGCGCTTGCAAGCTAGGCGCACGAAAACACAAGCGTGTTGCTGACAGAATGACACAACACAAAGATGGCATCAGTGTTGCAGGGACAATGCAGAGCTCTAGGGGGAGGGGAGGGAAGGGTAGAGGGGACAAGGTAAGTGCGGTCGCGCCACATCTGACATATTGCCCCTCCTACCCATCCCTTCTTATTACGGTGACCCATTACTTTTCCTCGGTCTGGGACGCTCTAGAGGAATGTGAACCCCTACTGTCAGTTCCAGGA
>CAUYUJ010008302.1:421266-443766 GCA_963575745.1 Prorocentrum cordatum
CAGGGTCAGGGACCAAAAACACATGGGATTTGCTACATTTCTGGATTTTACTGACACCCCTCACGCAGATCGGCAGGGTCAGGGTCCAAAAACACAAAGGATTTGCAACATATCTAAAAATTCGGTGGTGCCCCTCACACAGATCGGCGGGGTCAGGGTCCAAAATACACAGGGGATTTGCCACATTTCTGAAATCCGGTGGCACCCCTCACGCAGATCGGCGGGGTCAGGGTCCAAAAACACAGGAGAGTTACCACATTTTTGAAATTCGGCAACACACCCTCAAGCAAATCGGCGGGGTCAGGGTCCAAAAACACATGGGATTTGCAACATTCCTGAAATTCGGCTGCGCCCCGCACGCAGATCGGCGGGGTCAAGGTCCAAAAACAAACAGGTCCCGACACTTCTTCTCGGTGGCGCCCAGACCTCATGATATAGCTTTTGCATCTCCCATTATCCGAGGAAGGGGGCCGGCGGCATGGGGCCAAGCCCTTACGGATAGAATATTATAATAATAATACTAATAATAATAATAATAAGAAGAAGAAGAAGAAGAAGGAGAATAACAATGATAAAAGTAATAATGAGTCTACTAAAAGATAAAGAAGAAGAATCACAATCGTCATCATCATCATCATCATCATCATCATCATCATCATCATCATCAGCATCAGCATCATCATCATCATCATCATCATCATCGTCATCGTCATCGTCATCGTCATCATCATGATCATCATCATCATCATCATCATCATCATCATCATCATCATCGTCATCATCATCATCATCATCATCATCATCATCGTCATCATCATCATCAGAATCATCGTCATCAGCATCAGCATCATCATCACCATAATCGTCATCAGCATCAACATCACCATCAGCATCATCACCATCATCATCATCATCATCATCAGCGTCATCATCGATATCATCATCAGCATCATCATCAGCATCGTCGTCATCATCATCAGCATCATCATCGGCATCGTCGTCATCATCGATATCATCATCAATATCATCATTATCAGCATCGTCATCATCATCATCATCATCATCATCATCGCCATCGTCACCATCGTTACCATCATCAGCATCAGCATCAGCATAATCATCATAAGCATCATCATCATCAGCAGCGTCGTCATCATCATCAGCAGCATCATCATTATCAGCATCGTCATCAGCATCATCATCGTCGTCAGCATCGTCATGATCATCATCATAATCATCTTCATCGTCATCATCGTCATCATGATCAGCATCGTCGCCATTAGCGTCATTATCATCATCAGCACCATCAGCAGAATCAGCATATGCATCTGCATCAACATCATCATCATCATCATCATCATCATCATCATCATCATCATCATCATCATCATCATCATCATCATAATCTTCATCATCACAGTCCTCAACAGCAGCAGCATTATCATCCTCATCAGCAGCAACATCAGCCTGATCAGCATCAGCATCAGCATCATCATCAACATCGTTATCATCAGCATCACAGCATCTTAATGCTAATCCTCCTCCTCCTCATCATCATCATCATGCCCAGCATCAGCATCATCATCAACATCATCCCGAGCATTATCATTATCATTATCATCATCATCATCATCATCATCATCATCATCATCATCTTCATCATCATCAGCATCATCATCATCGTCATCATCAGCATTATCATCAACATCATCAGCATCATCATCAGCAGAAGCATCATCATCATCATCAGCAGCACAATCGTCATCAGCATCATCATCATCGTCATCAGCAGCATCATCGCCATCAGCATCATTATCACCGTCATCATCATCATTACCATCATCATCATCAGCATCATCACCATCATCATCATCATCATCATCATCATCATCGTCATCGTCATCGTCATAATCATCATCAGCAGCATCATCATCATCGTAATCCTGCTGGGCTTCATCCCTCTGCTCATCTTCGGTCTCTTCCTCATCCTCCTCCTCATTCTTCTCCTCCTCCTCCTCCTCCTCCTCCCCCTCCCCCTCCTCCTCCCCGGGGCCGCGGCCTGGCGGCGCTTGGGCCAGGGCTGGGGCGAGGTCCGGGGCCAGCCAGGGCCAGGGCCAGCCAGGGCCAGAGCTGGGACCAGGGCCAGGGCAGAGCTGGGGGCGGGGTGGGGGCCGGGGGCTCGGGCTGCGGGGGCCGAAGCCGGGACCGGGGCCGGGGCCGGGGCCGGGGCCTGGGGCAAATGCCCGGAGCCCGAGCTGGGGCTGGAATGCCCGAGACCCACCACCGACATTCCATTCAACACAGAATGCATAAGGCGACTGTCCACACTCTCCTCCCCTTCCTCCTCCTCCTCCCCCTCCTCCTCCTTCTCCTCCTCCTCCTCTTCTTTTTCTTCTTATGTTTCTTCTTCTGCTTCTTCTTATTATCATTAGTAGTAGTCTGCTAATTATTAGTAGTGTTGATCTTCCTCTTATGAAAAGTATAGTTAATAGTGCTAGTAATATGAGTTGTATTATTATGTTCGATAGTGCTTACAACTACTAGTAGTATTATTATGTGCTCATGTCTCATTCTTCTTACTACTATTAGTATAATAGTGTTCCTGCTTGGTCGTAGTATCGTCACTCTTTTTTCGTAGTAGTATGATTCGTAGTGTTAATATTATTTTGGTTAGTCTTACGGTCACTAGTATTAGTATGGTTATTCTTATTCGTTGTTTACAAATAATCATACTACTATTCTTCTTACTGGTAGTAATGAGATCCATCTGATTTTGTATGTTTACCATCAATGGTTTGGTTACGATTATTTTCGGATTATTCTTAGTCGTTGTAATTGCATGATTCGTGTTATTCGTGCCACCATTATTCCCTTATTATTGCTATGAATTCTATTTTTCTTACTACGAATATGGTCCTCATTCTTCTTACTACGAATATTACTCTTACTATTATTATTAATAGTGTTAGTCTTATTATTCCTCTTTTTATGACTATCACTATTACTTTTCATTGATTTTATTCTTCGTATTACATTTACTAACATTGAAAACGATTACCCGTAGCACCCCGCAGATGCGGAAAAGAGTGAAGGGGCGTTGGTGACGTGGGCAGTTTGCGAGATTATGTAGAAACCCGCCGCAGGCTCTAAAATTTCAAATTATACTACGAGCCCGCCGCAGGCGCCGTTTTTTCGTTAAACCAATGTGGGTCGGTCGCGGGTGGGTCGCGGGTGGGTCGCAAATGGGTCGTGGGTGGGTCGCGGATGGATCGTTGTTGGGTCGCGGGTGAGTCGCGGGTGTACAGGGCAGAAACTTCACCCCAGAAAAATCACCCCGACAAGCGAAGCCGTTTAGTAAACGCACAAAAGATAAAGGAATGACTCGGACAGGGCAAGACTGCTTAGTAAATGCCCAAGCCTGTTCAGCAAACGTCACTTGTCGGGTCCGGGTGGTTTTTCCTCCCTTGAGGGTGGGATGCGGGGTGGGTCCCGGGTGGGTCGTGGGGTGGGTCGCGGATGGGTCGCGGGGTGGGTCGCGGGTGGGTCGCGGGATGGGTCGCGGGTGGGTCGCGGGCGGGTCGCGGGTGGGTCGCGGGTGAGTCGCGGGTGGGTCGCGGGGTGGGTCGCGGATGGGTCGCGAATTGGGTCGCGGATGGGTCGCGGATGGGTCGCGGGGTGGGTCACGGGGTGGGTCGCGGGGTGGGTCGCGGGGTGGTTCGGGGGTGGGGGTCGCGGGTGGGACGACGACAACAAACAACAAGAACAACAAAAACATCAACAACAACAACAGCAGCAACAACAATAACAACAACGCAACGAGCAGAATTCTCACCACGAGTTTCCTATTCAGCCACGCACCCAAGGACAATGAATGACCGTTCGGCCCCCTCACTCTGACTATTATGGTCATTCGTATTATTCTCGTGATTCATATTAATATGATTCTTCATGTTTATAATGTATAGCAAATATTATTAGTAGTAGGCCTATTATTCTTCTCATTCCTATAACTCGTATAAGTATTAATATGTTTAGAATTGGTATTCATATCGATGTAAATAAAATTGAACTTACTCATAACAGTATTATAAATGTTATTATTATGATTGCGTAGTCATATAATCGTGAAAATTGTAGCATTGGCATTCGCAGTAGCATCATGAACATTATTCATAGTAAGTGTTTCTCGTCTTCTTCTTAATAGTATGGGCCGTCTTCTTCTTCATAGTATGATTCGCCTTCTTCTTAAAACTAGTATGAGTACTAGCAATGATAATATTGTTCTTCGTACGAATTAGTTATATTGTTCTGATACGTCGTATTATTGAGACTATGAGATCCTAGTAGTGCTATTCTGTTTAACCTGAAAAGTGATGTTAATAATCATAGTAATGCTTTCTTGCTAGTGGTATGAGTAGTAGTGGTATCCCTAGTATTACTAGCATGTGTGATGTACGACATGTTGGTGTTATGTGTATTCGTAATAGTACGACTTGTGGTAAAATTATTCTTGGTACTTGTACTATTCATAGCTGCCCGTAGTGATGGTACGATTAATGGCATTAACATTTGTACTCGCAATAGTCTTGTTGTTCTTGGTAGTACTAACACTACTATGACTGCTCGTTTGAATGTTAGTAGTAGTAGTAGTAGTAATAGTAGTAGTAGTAGTAGTAGTAGTAGTAGTAGTAGTAGTAGTAGTAGTAGTAGTGGTAGTAGTAGTAGTAGTAGCAGTAGTAGTAGTAGTAGCAGTAGTAGTAGCAGTAGTAGCCGTATTACAAGCAGTATGTTTATTGTAGCTCGTCGTAGTCCTCCTCTTCCTCCGCCTCCTCCTCATCCCTCTTCTGTTTGTCATCATCCTCCTCCTCACTGTATTCCTCCTCCTCCTCCTCCTCCTCCTCCTCCTCCTCCTCCTCCTGCTCCCGTTCCTCCTCCTCCTTCTCCTCCCCCTCATCCTCCTTCTTCTCCTCCTCCTCCTCATCATCATCTTCCTCCTCCTTCTCCTCGTCCTCCTCCGCATATATTCCTTATAAGCCAGTCGGAAGGGCGGGCCGGGCGTTTCGCCTCAGAATTCCTTACCACGTATGAGCCTGAAGCTCAAAAGCTGGCAGCAAATTCACACATTGAAGATGGATCGTTTCTGAAATGTGCTGCTCGCTTGTGAGCCGCGCACACTCGTGTTACAAATGTCCACAAAAGTGTCACAAGCCTCAGGCGGGTTGATTTTCCCAACAGTCATGTACTGTTAGGTCCTCGCTTTGAAGAGACGGAGCCCCGCGTCCCTCCTCCTTCCTTCCTCCTCGCTCTCCTCCCTCCTCCCCCTCATCCCTCCTCCCTCCTCCCTCCGCCGCAGTTCGCATGCGTCTCCCCCGCCCAGTACAGCGCTTCGTGGCTGAAGAGGGGGTTCCAACGAAGTCCGCATGCGGTTCCCACTCCCAGTACAGCGCTGCGTGGCCCCAGAGGGAGCCCCACCGAAGGTTCCAGTGGCGCAGTCCGCATGCGGCTTCCCAACCTAGTACAGCGCTTCGTGGCCCCAGAGGGAGCTCCACCGAAGGTCCCACTGGCGCAGTCCGCATGCGGTACCCCAACACAGCACAACGCTTCGTGGCCCCAGGGTGAGCTCCACTGAAGGTACCTGTGGCGCAGTCCACATGCAGTTCCCCCACCCAGTACAGCGCTTATGGCCCCATAGGGAACTCCACCGAGGGCCCCAGTGGCGCAGTCCGCATGCGGTTCCCCCGACTAGTACGGCGCTTCGTGGCCCGAGAAGGAGCTCAACCGAAGGGCCCAGTGGCGCAGTTCGCATGCGGTTCCCCAGCCCAGTACGGCGTTTCGTGGCCCCAGAGGGAGCTCCACCGAAGGTCCCAGTGGCGCAGTCCGCATGCGGTTCCCCCACCCAGTACAACGCTTCGTGACCCCATGGGGAGCTCCACCGAAGGTTCCACTGGCGCAATCCGCCTGCCGTTCCCCGACCCAGTACAGAGCTTCGTGGCCCCAGAAGGGAGCTCCACCGAAGGTCTCACTGGCGCAGTCCGCATGCGGTCCCCCAACACAGCACAACGCTTCGTGACCCAATAAGGAGTTTCACCGAAGGTACCAGCGGCGCAGTCCCTCTGCTTCTCCTCCTCCCCACTCATGCTCCCTCCTGCCTTCCCGAGGTACAGTTCACCAGCTATTAAACATGACGAGCTCGCACGAAGCGCCCCGAATCGGCGGCACAGGCCCGAGGCCTCTACAATCGAAAAAAACGAAACTGCGTACACAGGACGAGGAGGAGGAGGAGAAGGTGGCGGGTGAGCAGGAAGATGAGCGGAAGGACAAGGAGGAGGAGGATGAAGGAGGACGAGGACGAACAGCCGCAGCAGGAACTGGAGCAGAAGAAATGGGAGGAGCAGGAGAACCAGGGGAATGCGGCGGGGAAATGAGACGGGCGACAACGATGAAAAAGGACTCGAACCCAGAAAAATTGCCCACGATGGGGCAACAGCGCCATTCTGAACGACAGGCGAAAAGAGCCGATCCGAAAATGAGGCCCACGCTGCAGCGGGTTCACCATTTCGAAACACCCACTGCAATCTGATTTTAAAACAAAAAATCGGATAGTAACGCATGAAAAACGGAAACGTATACGTTTACGCGGACAGGGGGCAGGAGTTACGAGGGAGATGAGAGAAGTATTCAGTATGTGCACTTGTTGCAGGAAGAGGGGCAAGGGAGCAGAAGGAGCAGCAGCAGCAGCAAGAGGAGTAGACGGCATTATTTCCCCTCCTCATACTCCTCCTCCTCCTCTTCTTCCTTCTCCTCCTCCTCCTCCTCCTCCTCCTCCTCCTCCTCCTCCTCCTCCTCCTCCTCCTGCTCACCCCGGAGTTTGCATGATGGGGAGAAGTTGTGTGACAGGCTTTGCGGGATTATTAATTGTGCGTCTTGATGGCAGCTGCGGCTGCTGGCCAGGTAGATATCAAATCCCTCAGCGATAACCAAAGAGAGTGACAATAATAAAAGTTCGAATGATCGGCGCATCTAGCCACAAAAAAAACAGCCCTGCCGAGCAAGGCGACGCGGCAGAAGGCCCTGCAGGAGCCGCTTCGCTTGGACTGCTTGAGTGAGGACGAGCAGGCAGAGTCAAGCAGGGTGGCGCTTATCTTGGCGAATGTTCCTCCAGCGAGTGAGACCCCTCATCCTCTAAACAGAATAGAGCAATGGATTGGAGCTCTGAAACATCTTTGCAAGCGAGGGGGGCCAATGGAAAGAGCCACCCAATTTGCCATGCTGCAATCTCTGCTGAGCACGATAGCATCGGGCCAGGTGGACAAGATGCTGGGTGAGATAACGAACCGAATCGGTCGAATCAAGCTGTACGATCACCGTTCTTATGACATCCGCCTACCCCTTGTGGGTCTCTAGGCGTGTGAGACCCGCCCCCCCCATAGTCCCCCCTGGGCCCCCAATCCAAAAGTTTGAACCCCCTCTGGCCCGACGCGACCGCGCCATGGGGGATAGATGGCCCAAAAACGGGCCAAGAGTGCCCCCAAGATGGTCCAAAAATGCTGCGAGTCGCCGAAAGATCGAAGCCTCCAGACGGCCCACGATGCCTCCAAGACGCCCCAAGAGGCCTCCAAGAGGCCCCACGAGGCGAAATTCAATGATTTTCCTGATGCTGTTTTCCCAGATTCTGGAAGTTTTGCTTTGTCGGCTTGCCGACGCGACCAGTGACGGCGACGGCAAACCCGCGCTCCCTGCCCTGCCCCCGGGGCCGAGCCTATCATGGTGACCGCCTCCCCCGCGGTCGACGTATGGATGCAGAACTGCCACACGGACACGCGGGGCCGCTCAGGCCCGCCGCCGCGCCCGCGCCAGCCAGCGGGCGCCCGGTCCAGCGGCAGCGGGAGGTACGGCGCGGCGCCCGGGTTCGGCTTCCGCGCCTCGGAGGTGCCCCGCCACCTGAGCCTCTCGAGGTAAAAGTCCGCCCCCAGCTGCCCCGGGTGCGTGTGGCCGGGGGGCTCGGGCAGGGCCAGGAAGCTGCTGCCCGCCTGCATGTTCAGCAGGACAAGGAACGACGTCACGGGCCAGGTGGATGACTCCAGGAAGTCGAAGCAGTGGTAGTGGCCAACAAAGTGCTGCGCCAGGGCGAAATACCGCAGCGCCTCGCCCTCGTGGTCTGGCAGGGCGTGCCACGCGAGCACGACCAGGGCCGTCAGGTACCCGTAGAGGCAGAAGCCAGAGGGCGCCCGCAATGGCTCGAACACCTTGCCGGTGTTCGCGAAGAAATGTCGCAGAAGGTAGCGCTCGAAGTTGTTCGAGTCCCGGCACTCCCGCTCCAGGTCGCGGATGAAGCCGAAGCCTGGCATGCCCACGCCCGCACGGCAGGCGTCGGGGTCATCCGCACTCTCGCACACCCAGGGCCGCCACCTCTCCTCGAGCTCCGATGCCTGCGCCTCCAGCTGCGGCGAGCGTTCGAACCCCGCGGCCACCGCCGAGGAGACCGCCCAGCGGAACGAGCCCCACTCCTGAAGGGACGAGAGCTACGCAAATGCACCGACCCTGGCCAAGACCGACACGAGCCTAGGACTCGGTGCGCACGCCTTCCTAGCTTGGCAAGAGCGGCATATGCACCGATCCTGGGCCAACGCCTGGCCAGGGTCAGTGGGCATGTATGGTCCAGGGCTTGGGCCCCTCCCCCCAATGCTAATGCCATCGGGCCCCCCCCCCGCGCGATGCCCCCCCCCGTGGGCGTGGCATGGTGGCCCTCCCCCTGTGGGGGTGGTGGCCCCCCTGTGGACGACATCGTCGGCGTCTTCGCCATCGTCGTCGTCCTCTGCTTCCGGAGAGTGGCGGATACATGGGGAGAGGAAGTGGGAGGGGGGGGCAAGGTAGGGAAGAGAAGGCCAGGGAACGAGGAGTGGGGAAGGGGAGGCGGACGGAGGGAGGAGGAGGAGGAGGAGGAGGAGGAGCATCGTCGTCGACGGTGTCTTCCCCGTCGTCGCCTCCCTCTGGGTGTGGCGTGGTGCTGCAGTGCTTCAGGGAGCCGAAGCGGGCGTCTTCGTCGTCGCCGCCGCCACCGCCGCCGTCGTCGTCGTCGTCGTCGTCGTCGTCGTCGTCGTCGTCGTCGTCGTCGTCGTCGTCCCCCCCCATCCCATCTGGGGGGGGGGCCCGAAAGTTCCTGGGACCATGCCATCTGGGGGGGGGGGGGGGGGGCCCGTGGGCCCGGAGCCCGGGATCATATACGCTGTGCAGGGCCACCCTGAGGGATACTCAATACATGGGGACTTCGGTCGATGCAGAAAATGTGGCGCTGTCCTTCCGCGTCCCAACACCATCCCGCACGAAAATGCCATGTTCCTGCTGCCGCACCTTCCTGCACCTTCCTGCGCGCTGCCGAAGTACCCGTTACTGGGTACCCGTCTCGGGTGGCGACGAGCTGCTCTCGTCGCCCGATCTCCGGAAGGCTCCCGCAATCAAGCATGTCTGGCACCTGGATCATGGCGGCGCGCCGCGGGCAGGCCCGCTGAGCCTGCCGGGGCGCGAAGGGGCTGCACTCCCCCGCGCGCGCGCTTCTGGGCCGCCAGGCGAGGCAGCTTCCCCTCCTCCTGACCCTGCCAAGGCCAACCCTCCTCCTCCTCCTCCTCCTCCTCCTCCTCCTCCTCTTCTTCCTCCTGCTCCTCATCCTCCTCCTCCTCCTCCTCCTCCTCCTCCTCCTCCTCCTCCTCCTCCTCCTCCTCCTCCTCCTCCTCCTCCTCCTCCTCCTCCTCCTCCTCCTCCTCCTCCTCCCCCGCCCGCCTCCTCCTCCGCCTCCTCCGCCTCCGCCACCTCCTCCTCCTCTTCCTCCTCCTCCCCCAAGGAGCTGGAGGCCGCAGGCGTCTCCGATGGCTGCTTTGCGGCCTCAAGATCGTCAAGATTATTGCCTTCTACGGCAAGCCTATGGACGTCTTCAACACGATGGCACAGGTGTTGGAGTCGGCGAAGGAGCCAGTGAAGTGAGGCGGCGACTCGCGCACGGGTGTTGGGTAGAAGGACCAGCGACCGAATCCTCTGGAGGTTGGGTCCAATGACCTCGACTCGGAGATCGACGTGGCGTTCGAGCCGTCGGAGATTGAGTGCGAGCTGTCCACCTTCGGCATGCAGGGCAGAGGCGAGGAAAGCGACTCGAAGATCAATGCGGAGGTGGAGGTGCAGCCGATAGCCGAGAGGAAGGACTCTGAATGCGAGCTGCCCACCTCTGACGCGAAGGTCGGGAAAGTGACCGAGGATATCATGAATATTCAGGTCGAATACGCTATGAAGGTTCCGAACAAGTTCAAGGAGTTGGAGGAGCCAGACGAGGGGGTGTTTGACAACGAAACTCCCGACAGCGAAAGCGAAGAGTTCAGGTTCGACGAGGTTGCTGAGCAGGGGGGCGCCTACGATTCGAAGGAGCCGGAGAACACCTATTTGGAGGGCCTCACGAACGAGCAGCTCAAGATGCTCGGAAATGCGGCACGGACTGGGGCACCTGTGCTTTCCCCACGCCGTCAAGGCCTTATCGGGAGACCTGAAAGCGTGGCTGGGTCCCTGGGTCGCCCTCGCGGTTCCCGCTTTTCGGCCCTTGGTAGGCCCTTCTTCCATGGCCCTTTGGAGGGGCCTCTGGCTCTCGCTCCGTCTTGGGCAGGTGTTGATTCCTTTGGGACGCGCACGGCCGCCCGCCCAGCGCAGCAAGGACCCGTGGAGTGGGTCCGCATCATCTGAGCCTCCTCCTCCTCCTCCTCATCCTCCTCCTCCTCCTCCTCCTCCTCTTCCTACTCCTCCTCCTCCTCCTCTTCCTCCTCTTCCTCCTCCTCCTCTTATTATTAGTATTGTTATTATTAGTTTTAGTATGATTATTCTTACTAGTATCATGGTTACTACTTTCCTGCGTGTTTACAATAACATTACTGTTGTTGTTGATATTATGTTTCATTCGTCTTCGTATGTATCATAAGTTAAGCTGAGCTAAGCTAAGCTAAGCTAGGCTAGGCTAAGCTAAGCTAAGCTAAGCTAAGCTGAGCTAAGCTAAGCTAGGCTAGGCTAAGCTAAGAGAAACCTGAGTTAAGATGAAGGTAAGCTAAGCTAAGTTAGCTAAGCTAAGATGAGATAAGCAACGCTAAGCTAAGGGGACGTAACTGGGGGAACCGCGGGGCGGATACTGGGGGAACCGTCCGGGGCGAGGCCCACTGCCCGGCCCTTTAAGCCCAGAGGGTAAGAACCCTTCTAGGCAGAGCCTAGGTAAGGAATAATCATTATTAGTCTTATTCTTGGCAGTCGGAGGGGCCCCCTTATGGGGCTACGAAGCGCTGTACTGGGTTGGGGAAACGCATGCGGGCACCGCCACTGGGGCCTTCGGCGGGCGGCATGTGAACGCAGCCACTGGGACCTCTGGTGGAGCTCCCTATAGGGCCACGAAACGCGCGACGGGCGTGCCAAAGTGGAGGAGGGGGGGCGGCGTGTGAACGCAGCCACGGGGGCCCATGGTGGAGCTCCCTATGGAGCCACGAAACGTGTGAAAGGTGTGCCAAAGTGGAGGGGGACGGCATGTGAACGCAGCCACTGGGGCCTCTGGTGGAGCTCCCTATGTGGCAACGAAACGCGTGAGGCGTGGGCCAAAATGGAAATTGGGGCTGCATGCGAACGCAGCCACTGGACACTTGCGTGGAGCTCCCTATGGGGCCACGAAACGCGTGAGGGGTGTGCCCAAAGTGGAGGGGGGGCGGCATGTGAACGCAGCCACTGGGGCCCATGATGGAGTCCTGGCATTCTCCATGGGCCACGGCACGGGGCTTGGGACACCGCGGGCTCCCCCCCTCCGTCTCATCTCCCTCGCGGCACTCGCAGCTGCAGAAAGTTGGGTCGTCCGTCAGTCATATATGTATGTATAAATCGATATATCTATATATATATATATATGTATCGATATGAATAATGTATATATTTGTTTATATCATACATATATAATACTTGTTTTCATGTATGTGTGTATGCATATATACATTTATTTCTATTCATAAACAATGACGATGTCCCAGCCGGAATCATGATGTTGGATAATTCCTCCGGATGTTTTGTCCCGGCCGTCTTGTGGTGGTGGGTCTTCGTTTTGCAGAGTCGATCCCCGCGTCTCCTCTCCTTTTCTCCTCCTCCTCTGCTTCTTCCCTCCTCCCGTCGCCCCCCCCACTTTGGCCCGCCGTTCGCTCGCTTCGTGGCCCCATAGGGAGCTCCGCCCGAAGCCCCAGTGGCTGCGTTCACATGCCGCCCACCCCCCCTCCACTTTGGCACCCTTGCGCGGAGCTCCCTGTGGGGCCACGAACCGCGTGAGGGGCGTGCCGACATGATTCGCACCGACGCATGTAAACCCTGCCACTGGGGTCTTCGGTGGAACGCCCTATGGGGCCACGGTGTGAGGGACATGCCGGACTGAGTCGCGGGGACGCATGTAAACCCTGCCACTGGGGCTTTCGGCGGAGCACCCCCCATGAGGCTACGAACCTCGTGAGGGGCGCGACGAAATGAATCACGGGGACGCATGTAAACCCTCCCACTGGGGCCTTCGGTGGAGCTCCCTTTGGAGCCACGAACCGCGTGAGGGCGTGGCGAAATGAATCGCAGGAACGCACGTTAACCCTGCCACTGGGGTCTTCGGCAGAACTCCCCATGGGGCCACGAACCGTGCGAGGGGCGTGCCGACATGAGTAAACCCTGCGAGGGGCCGCGAACCATGCGAGGGGCGTGCCGAAATGACTCGCGGGGACGCGCGTAAAACCTGCCACCAAGGCCTTCGGTGGAGCTCCCTACGAGGCCCGAAGTGAGTCGCGGGTGCGCATGTACCCTGCCGCTGGGGCCTTCGGTGGAGCTCCCTATGGGGCCACGTACCTCGTGAGGGGTGTGCCGACATGAATCGCGGGGGCGCATGTAAACCATGCCAATGGGCCTTCAGTGGAGCCCCCTTGTGCGTCCACGAACCGCTCGAGGGGCGCGACGAGAAGAATCGCGGCGACGCATGTAAGCCCTGCCGCTGGCGCCTTCGATGGAGATCCCTATGGGGTCACGAACCGTGCAAGGGGCGCGCCGAAATGAGTCGCGGGGACGCGTGTAATCCCTGCCACTGGGGCCTTCGGCTGAGCTCCTCATGGCACTGCGAACCATGGCGATGATGAGGATGAGGATGGAGAGTGGAGGGGGTGGAGGAGAAGGGAGGAGAGGGAGGAGAAGAGGAAGGGAGGAAAGAACGCGGGGCGCTGTCTCTTCAAAACGAGGACCCAGTACCACAGGATGGCTGGTGAGAATAACAAGGGAAAGTGGAGGGGGGAGAGAGAGAAGAAGAAATCAGCCTGGAGAAAGACCCAATCATACGCAGCTGCGAGTGCCGCAGTGTGGGCACCGCTTTCGGTGGAGCTCCTTACGGGGCCACGAACCCCGCGAGGGGCGCGCTGAAATGGGCACGGCGGCGCCACGCGAACCCTGCCAGTGGAGCCTTCGGTGGACCATCCTGTGGGGCCACGAGACGCCCGAGAAGGCGCGCCGGATTGGGCGCGGAAATGCGATGCGAACCCCCCCACTGGAGCCTTCGACGGAACTCCCTATGGGGCCATGAACACGCCGGATTGGGCGCGGTGGTGTCACGCGAAACTGGAGCCTTCGTTGGTCGATGGAACTCCCTATGGGGCCACGAACCGCGCGATGGTGCGCCGAGTAAGGCGCGGCGGTGTCATGCGAACCCTCCCGCTGGAGCCTTCGGTGGAGCTCCATTTGGGTGAAGGGCGCGCCGAAATGAACACGCAGCGGGCGGCGAGGGCGCATGCGGACGCGGCCACTGGGGCCTTCGGCGAAGCTTCCTACGAGACCACGAACCGCGCGAGGGGCGCGCCGACATGTGCATGCGGTGGGCGGGGGGGGCACACGCGGGCGCGGCCACTGGGGCCTTTGGTGGAGCGCCCTGTGGGGTGAAACTACGAATTTCGCCGAAATGGCCTTAGCGATGTGAAAACCTAACGAAATTCGAAGTTGGGCACGCTGAGTCAGCGTTGAACCCAAGATTTTTGTGTCGGCCAACCGCGCTGCCACAATGTCCCGCTGCAAGGGTCGTTCGGCCGTTCGCACCAGGGAGCCCAGCTCCGCAAGATAAAACGCTTGCCGGGCCCCAGCGGGGCCCGCTCAGCCGTCGTCGAGTTTGCGCGGTCGCCTTTGCGCGGCCAGCGTGAAACCCAAGATTTGCACGGCGCCACCCGCGTTGCCAGAGCGCCCCGCGACAGGAGTCGTTCGGCCGTTCGCGCCAGGGAGCCCAGCTCCGCAACATAAACGCCTGCGCGCGCAAGAACCAATAATTTAACTGGGCCCTTGCGGCACGCCGAAGGCACCTCCACAATTCTTCCGCGCGCGCGAACGTGCTCTGCACATCACGTTCGGCCCTGCCTTTTGCGCGGTCAGCGTTGAAACGAGGCCAACCGCGCCACCAGAGCGCCCCGCTGCAGCGCCGGGGAACCCAGCTCCGCAAAATAAAAGCGCGCACAAAAGACCCATAATTTGGTCGGGCCCCAGAACGCGGGAATACGTTTTTACTGTACAACTCTGAAAATGCACTATCTGGCAATACTTGAGAAATGCTCGCAAACGAGTCTGCGGCGCAATACAAAGCTCTGAAACGAGACAAATGTAAAGAAAGTACACATGCTAGAAACTCGAATCCAATCCATACACATGCTATAAAATCCAAGCTCAAAAAATACCCCGGCGACGTACCCAACTGAGTAGCTTGGGAGACGTTATACGGAGGTGATGCGCATTCGCGTGGCTCGCAGCCCCACAGGGATTGGGGCCCCGCTCAGATCTGCGCGGAGCCTCACTCCGCTGGGCCCGCCACCAGCCTTCGAAAGAAGCGACGGTTTCGCAGATCGCAGCCCCCCAAAGACGGCGAAGTCCCGCAAAAATCTCCGCGGCGCCTCATTCCGCTGGACCCGCCAGCAGCCCTTGAAAGTGGCAACGGTCTCGCAAATCGACAGCGAGGTCTCGCTCAAATCTGCGAGGTGCCTCACTCCGCTGGACCCACCAGCAGCCCTCGAAAGTGACGACAGTTTCGCAGATCGCTATGCTGGCCCCCCAAGCAGCCCTCGACAGTGGCGACAGTTTCGCAGCTCGCAGCCCTCGAAAGTGGCGACAATTTCGCAAATCACCCTCCAGGGCGAAGTCTAATTTGGATCTGCGGCGGTCACCCACTACGCCCCCCAAAGCAGCCTTCAGAAAAGGCGACAGCTTCGCAAACATCCGCCCCCCAGGGATGGCGAGGTCTAATTTGGATTTGCGCGGGCCGCCCACCATGCTGCCCCCCCCCACGCAGTCCTTTTTCATATTATATATAAATATATACACACGCGTACAGATACGTTTGATTTATCCGCCTCGGCGCACGAACGCAGCTCACCAGTGACATGTCGAGCACTAGCTTGCAGAATGCATCGCTCGGCGATGATGCAACGCGTTGAAGCGCGCGGGAGAGCCCCAGACAGGCCGAGAAAGCGCGGCCGGCTGCTTACCAGACCAAGCCGTTCTGAGCCAAGCACGCAAAGCGCCCCAGGACACGGAGGAAGGGCAGAGGGATGGAAGAGGAGACGACGAGGAGAGAGGGAAGAGGAAAAGGCGAGCGCGGAAGGCCAAGCCCCAACGGAGGCGACGCGCGACGCGCGCACACTGCACCCCATGCAGAGCGGCCGGAGGGGAGGAGAGGGGGGAAAGGAAGAGGGAGCGAAAGGAAAGAAGGAAGGAAGCAAACAAACGAAACAGGACAGACTAGGAAGCCCGCCAGTCACGGCAAGCACGCCGAAGACGATTTGCCGCGGGCTGCCTCCAGCTGAGCAGATGGCAACAGCCAGGGTGGCTCTGTTCCGCGGCGTGACACGGCGAAAATTGCAGGTGCCTCTGGAACTCCGAAACCGAAGAATGCGCGATAATGCTGTCTGGTAATATATTGTACACACGCACAGCTCCGAATGGCAACCAAGTCAAAAAATCCTGCGACCCGATCCTGCACGGACCAATGAGACGACGAGCGCGGCGGCGGGAGGAAGCGGAAGAAGAGCGGAAAAGGCAAGAACGACAGGGGGGAACAATCCGGAAGAAGACGTCGAACATGCGCGGGCCTGCGCCGAGCACAGTCATGCGAACGAGTCCCAGGATAGCACTGTCGCGCCTAGCCGAAAGTGGCGCAAGCGAAAATTGAAACAGAGCTGCTTCGTCGGACATAGTCAAAGTACGCTGAAATCGAGATTGCATGGCATCGAGAACAGACAGGGCAGATGTGAATGCACGCGAGATGGCCCGTGTCCTACACTCCCAATATGACAGAAAGTTGCTCTTGCAAAGCAAATTTACACCTCGCGCGGCATAAAAACGGCTGCAATTTTAAATGCACATGCTGCGCCAGTCCCCTTCGCCAGCACACTCGCTCAGAGCGTCGCGCATGCTTACTTTGCAATCGAATTCATCGCCGAGGGTTCTGAAATTGCTTCCCACGGGCGCTGCGCGCGAAAGAATATGCTCGCTCTCTTTGTCAGGGCCACAGCTAATGCCGTTTGCCTGGCCCCAAGCGCGCAGCTCAGCCTTGCACATGTCAATACGCGCGAAAACCTCCCGAAGAGAGCAAACGGATTTACATCGTCAGCATGCGAAATTTCTAGGATGTCATCTGCTGCGATAGACACGCGCGCGTCTGCATTAAACCAGTTCCACAAACATGACCCAACGACTGAGCCTTGGATTCACCATGTTGGACAGTGGTATAGCAACTGAGCAAGTGCCATTGGCTACGACACGGGAGCTGCGAGGGGCAAGCCAATCGTTAAAACAGCAAGCACCCGGGGATGGATGCCAGACGAGGCCAATTTAAAAACCTAGCGGTCGGATGAGACACGATCAAAGGCACCAGAAACGTCGGAACTGTAGATCGCAACCTTCTGCCCTGAACTCACAGCTTGTAGCCAGCTTAAAACAAACTATCTCTCGCCCCTCTCCCAAGCGCGCAACCGAATTGAAATTCACCGAACGAGAGAGACCGGAGTAGGGGAGAGGCGAACAAAGAAGAGAGAAGACGCTCAGCAGCCTTCGACAATTGAGACGCCAAGTGAATGCCTCCGTAGTGGCCGGGGTCGCTTTGCGACGGCTTTCCACGCGAAGGCCGCATCCACTGCGCGGCCCAGCTACGAGGCCATCGTCGGGCATTCAAACTCAGACGCAATATGAAATCAAAAAGAACGCCGAACTCTGCACAACTATTCTTGAGCGCCCGAGACGCACGGAAATCCGGGCGAGCGCCGACATCGGTTCTCAAATCCTCGAGGATCTGTCGGGCGCGCCGGAGACGCACGGGACGGAGGGGGGGGGGCAAGAAAAACGGCAGGCGAATACCAATTCACTTCCAACTCGGGCACCGCCCATTTTGATTGCGACGTCAGCGCGAAAAGACCAGCCGCCCCTGCGGGATCAACAACCCAGGAACCGGAAGGAGAACGATGAGGGGGAGCAGAAGATCCTGACCTTCGCCAATGAAGACCAGGAAAGGCCCCTCCAACCCTTCGAGCTAGTACGAACAGCCTGCAATTTACTTCTCGCGCGGCTACAATACGAATGAAAAGCTGCCAATAACGCTCGGCCACATGCACGGACAGCACAGGGAAAATCAGGTGTGCCAGCCCGTTACGCTTCCCTTTTTTATCTGCTAGACACAATTGCCATTCAACCAGGGATGAGAGCAAGATTTGCGCAGCTCACCTCTAGGTATATACTTGCGCACGGCGGTTAAAATGTAGCGAGTGAACGCAAAAGCAGCACAATCGGCCGATAATCCGCGCGAAAAATGCCAGTCGGTCGAACGAAAATGCCGCTTCAAATCAGACCCATTCGCCAATGCACACCTCCTGCACGCTCGAGAAGAAGACGACACAGAAAGCGGCGGCAACCAGAGCGAAGCAAGAACTAGCCAGCGATCGGCTACCTCAGGTACAACTACTCCTGCGACGTGGCCAGGGGGATCAGTCAAAGCCAAATCCAACAGCGAAGGACCTCTCGAAAGCTTTTTCACGCACTCTGTAAAACCACGCTCGGATCACCAACGTTGCATTCTGACTCCCTCGGGCCTCGCATGACGAGGAAAATGCAACCACTTCATATCATGGAGGTCAAGCTCGCCGATAACGGCAGAGAAGACTGCTAAGCCTGACAATGAATGCCATTCTGACGCAGATGAGATCATGGAGTCGGCCACGCCGCAACAAGGCGGTCGGCACCAGCAACAAAACAGCACTGGCCCCATCTGGGAGCGAAAAGACATCCATTCGATCGCTGCAGAAGGGCTAGGAGGAAGAGGAGAGAACAAATCTTCCAAGCAATCGGATGCGAAAACTAAAACACCTCCGCCATGCTAATTCCGATCCATCCGAGAGATCACCGTGCACCCGCTTAGACTCGGATACGGGGCGCCCCTATCCAATTTCGTCTCGTTGAGAAAGACGAGAGAGGGCAGGAAAGGAAACAAGGACAAACGATCCTCCAACTCAGCGCTGCGGAAAGAAAAATTATCGAAATTGATATGCAAAACGGTGAGCGATCGTGTAACAACCGTTTGTAAGGACTCGGATTCACGCGAACCCCACATCGGGAGGCAAGGTCGCGGGAAAATACGACGCGGTCAATCTCCGAGAGAAAACAAAACGGGATATTGGCGAAGCTAGAATGGCCATAGAAAAAGGAAGCTGGAAAATGAGCTGCGGCGCATCCTGCGGAATGGCCGGAACGGTCGCAGACGGAGGCAGGGAAGGGGCAGGAGGGGCCAGGGCAAGAGGATTGGTCACCCTCTGCTTAAGAGAACGCGAGTTTCAACGACAGAGTTAACTGCGAGCAACTAAGAACGGCCTTGAACGAAGGTCACGCCTCCGGAGCCTACGTCTGGGAAGCCGCTCACTGTCCACATCGCGAAGGCGGAATAATGCCGTTGCCCAAAACAGCGCGCTTTTTCCTACCTATTTTAACCGTCTGGGCGCCCGTCTGGCCGCCAGATTTCGATCAACCCCCCTGCTTTGCGCGTCGCCCAACTCCTGCTCAAACTGATTTTGGTTACCACCATTTTGACTTTGACTGCGACGCCGGCGTGCAAATTGACGGACTTGCACTCGGCCCCGGTCAAAAACTTCTGCGCGCAAATATCGTCTGAATTATCCAAGTAACGCGGTGTGTAACAGGATCGAAAGAATCGAGTAAACTAATGGTCTCCTGCGTCAACGCTTGGTTCGAAGAAGAAGCACCAGTTTGAACATTACTCATCTGGTTGCGAGTTCTGAAGCAGCGTCTCCCGGCGAATCTCCGCTTTGAACCCTGCAAAATCTCTCTCGGTCGGCACGTGGTCCAATTTCGCAAAAACGCGGCCTCACTTTTTATTATCCATCCGACCTCTGAGCAGCAACGCCCCCCAACAAATGCCGAAGCAAAGAATTGATGTCAACGCGCAGGACAAGCCAAACAGCCACCGAAAACGAGGCCCATCTTGGGACCACGCCGAAATGCGCGACCGGAGCAGGCGGGGGCCGAGGACGCCGAGGGAGGGGGCGGACGGAGAGAGGAGGGAGAGGAAGCAGACGACGCCGACGGCGACGAGGAGAGGAAGGAGAAAGAAGGGAGCGGGGAGGGCAGAGCCCAACGCGGAGGCAACGCGCGCAGCGCGCACCGTGCTCTCCAATCACAGCGGCCGGGAAGGAAAGAAGGAGAGAGGGGGGGAGACGGCGGGGCGCGACGCGCGACGGCAGCAGGAGGAGGAAGGAAAGAAGACGGGAGGGGGAAAGGAGGGGGGGAAGAGGAAGGAAAAGATACGCCTCGGTAAGCTCCACTTATACCCAAGACGGCCGCCAGCGCTCGATCTGGCCACTCTGAAATGCACGACCTCACGGCGGACGCCGGTCCCGGCGGGCGCGCAGAGGGCGGCGGGCGAAAGGCGCCCCGGGCGAGAATGGAGACGCCCAGTCTGCACACTGGGCGGCGTAGTCCCTGAGAAAGACGGATAAGCAACGTTGAAAGTCTTGCGCTGAACGAGAAGCGATAATGCTGTCAGGAAGCAATGCGACACATGCCGAGCGTGGAATGAAGGGGGAAATCCAGCGCCTGAACACGAGGCCCCTCTCCGCGCCTGCCGCGGCGGCAGGGGGCGCGAGCGCGAGGGGAGGGAGCGGCGAGTCGAGAGAGTTGGCGCAGCTGTGGGGGGCCAAGCCCAGGGGCGCCCCGGCGCACGACTCCGAGCATGGCGTTTTCACGCCAGACCCCGAGCGGAGCTAAATTAAAAGAAAAAATTGCGCACCTCTCTCGGAAATGTCGACGGCTCTCAGGAAGCGGGCGAGAACGGAGTCGACGGGGGGACGGGGGGAGGACGCAGCGCGGAAGATAGCTGGAGCGCGGCAGTCTGGAAAACAGAAAACACGAGCTTTAAACAACGACACTAATTCCGCATCGGCGCGGCACCGCGGCGACGGCAAGATGGAATGGGCGCGCCAGCCGGCTTCGTGCGCACACTCGTTAATTGCATCGTGCATCCAAAGTTTCAATGTCGAACTGCACTCCCAGGAGCATAAAAGCCGGAACGGCGCGCGATCGCCTGCGAAGACTGCGTTGGCCCTCCTTAGAAGCGTCGAATTGGATCTGGTTTGCTTGCCCCCAACGGCGCAGCGACGACTGCTCGGCGCCAATTCGATTGATCGGTTCAGCATCAGTCATATCGGCGGCAAGCTCCTGAACCGCATCTAAGTCAAATATTTAAACTCGTCTGCACGAATCGCGAGACACGCGTCAGGAGCAAACGCGACCCGTAACACAAGCCCCAAACAGCGCCTTGTTCTGCCATTATACATATATTTATATATACATACATACATACATACATACATACATACATACATACATAAATACATACATACATAAATACATACATAGAGATATATGTACGTACGTATATAAAAAAATATGTATGCATACATGTGTAAACCTATGTTAAAATACATCAAACATGTATTTACAGTAAATGTTATACAAACAAAAAACAAACTACACAAAATATAATTTGGAATTCGTCCCCTGCACGACAACCCGGGAACTCCTAGATCCACGCCAGCCTGAGATAATAGCTCCAAAGCGGGAACCCACCCCAGACCCACGCAGCGCGCTGAGAGGACGGGCGGCGTCGACTTGATCGAACGCACTTGATACATTAGAACAACACAAGGCAATGCGTCGTCCTGACGAGAAACTGGTCAGCCACAGCAGCACAAAAGAAAAAACGGCATCGCGAGCGCCACGACTATGACAGCAGGCACACTGATGCGACCCAAAAACTCCTACGCTGTATAACCTCGGAACAGAACGCGGAGCGAGAAATCGCTCGGCTACTTTTGAAATTTGGGCTGTACGCTGAATGCCCCCGTAGCGATCGCAATCCGACAGAGCTCCTCTCTCGCGCAGAGACAGGATCCAGTGCCCCCGCCAAGTTGCGCCACAGGGGGGGCAAGAAACACAGTTTGTTCCCTACCTAGGCTCTGCCTAGAAGGGTTCTTACTCTCTTGGCTTAGAGGGCCGGGCAGTGGGAACCGGCCCGGGCGGTTCCCCCAGCATCCACCCCGCGGTTCCCCCAGCTACGCCCCCTTAGCTTATCGCTGCCTATCTCATCTTAGCTTTAGCCTAGTTTCACTTAGCTTAGCTTAGCTTAACTTAAATTCAGCTTAGCTTAACCTAGCCTAGCGTAGCTTAGCGCAGCATTCGCAGAGCATGGCATAGCATAGCATAGCATAGCACATCATAGCATAGCATAGCATAGCACAGCATAGCGCACCATAGCATAGCGCAATATAGCATAGCAAAGCATAGCATAGCATATCATAGCGCAGCATAGCATAGCATAGCGCAGCATAGATTAGTTTAGCTTCGCATAGCACAGCGCAACATAACATAATCAGAGAAACTATGGATTCAGTTTGTGTCGGGGTTTCGGTTTTCTGCTATGCCTGGCGGCCCATAGGGGCCAGACGGATCGCGACGAGGCGGAGGAGGAGGAGGAAGAGGAGGAGGAGGAGGAGGAGGAGGAGGAGGGGCCACCTGTGGTTGTGGCTCCTCGCGTTTCTCCGGCCTGCCTCTCTCCCCTCCCCCTCCTCCCTCTCTCCCTACACCCCCCTCCCTCCTCCTCCCCCCGCCCATCCCCCCGAAATGGGACGGGACGAATTACAACCGACCAGTCCCAATTCCAACCGTTCGGAGCGAATTGCAAACATAAATGGGACCAACTACAACCATGGGATCTTCAGAAGTACTTCTTTCTTCTTCAGAAGTACTTCTTTCTTCTTCAGAAGTACTTATTTCTTCCCCAGAAGTACTTCGATTCCTTAGGATTCCTTAAGATTCCTTAGGATTCCTTAGGATCCTTAGGATTCCTTAGGGTCCTTGGGATTCCTTGGGATCCTTAGGAATATTTGCGAA
>CAUYUJ010008302.1:448766-505337 GCA_963575745.1 Prorocentrum cordatum
CAGAGCATAGCAGAGCATAGCATAGCGCAGCATTGCATAGCATAGCAGAGCGCAGCATAGCACAGCTTAGCATGGCATACCATAGTATAGCATAGCGCAGCATAGCATATCATAGCATAGCCTAGCATAGCATAGCATAGCGCAGCATAGCACAACAAAGCATAGCATAGCGCAGCATAGCATAGCATAGCATAGCATAACATAGCATAGCCTAGCATAACACAGCGCAGCAAAGCGTACCCTAGCATAGCATAGCATAGAATAGCGCAGCATAGCAAAGCATAGCAAAACATAGCATGGCATAGCAAACCTGCTCAATGCCAAGACGTGCGGTGTAGACCGGATACGGAGCATTCTCAAGCACACCCGGTGACCGAATGCGAAAACATGCGTGTGCGTGTCTGTGCGCAGGCAAGGCTAAAACAAAATCAAGCAAAAGCAAAAACAAAAGCAATGCAAAAGCAGCAGCCAAAGCAAAAGCAAAAGCAAAGGCAAGGCAATGCAAAGCAAAAGCAAAACCAATTCGAAAGTGCAGATGTAGATGTAGATGTCGGTGTAGGTGTAGATGTGGATGTAGGTGTATATGTAGATGTAGATGTAGATGTAGATGTAGATGTAGATGCAGGTGTAGATGTAGGTGTAGATGTAGATGTAGATGTGAGTCTCGCCGTTGATGTTGATGTAGGTGTAGATGCAGGTGTAGATGTTAATGTAGCTGTCGTGTAGATGTAGATGTTGCTTTCCTAGATGCTCCAACTCCTAGGTAGGGTCGCACTGGGATAATTTTAACGATTGCTGGAATCGCATCTGGGCCCATGCCGCTGTCTTCGCGAAGCTGTTTCAAATGCGCCCTAGCCGATCAGGCACGTAGAGGGAGAGAGGAAGGAGAAGGGGCGCCGTAAATAATATTCCATTGATCGCTAAACACATTCAGAACTTCGTCTGGCAGCGACAACATCGCCGAGAATCTGTCTGCAGCACGTCGGCCTTTGCCTCTCGGGCCACTGCCGACGTGCCGTTTCATCTCTTCGGCGCGGCACTACGAAGCATCAGACCTCGGCGCGCAAGCTGGTCAGATAGGCGCCACCACTGCTTGCCCCCAACCCTCGGGGAACGAAGCCGGGCACGCGCGCAAGAGACAACAGCCGAATGCGCTTGATACAACACTCGGCTGCAGGCAGCGCCAGCTGCCGGATATGCGACAGCACCAGCGGCGGGACACCTAGCAGCAACCAGTTCTACGCAACGAGTCGACACACGGATGGGATCTTTGACGCTCAACACAAGAGCTCGGAATATCAGGCCGCATATCTAACGCAAGAATGTCCGAGAATCGAAGAAGAGAAGAAACAGACGAAGAAAAGGAAAAAAAGCTGGAGCATGCGCACACACCACTCACCTCTCTGCAGCGCGAACGCAGGACCTCACCACAAAGCAACTTGAAAACCAGACGCGCAGTTTCTCTGCAAGACGCAACAAAAGCACTGACTCCAGATCCACCACGCAGCTTCGCAAGCGTGGGAGAGCCACACACAAAGCGGGAAGCAAGATGACACGATGGCTTCATCGATCAACCTTCCTGAACCAAGAACAGGGCCCGGCCGGCCCCGCGCGGTTGCCTAACACGAGGAAAGACTGCAGGGAGCGACAGGAAGAGCGAGAGGGAGGGGGAGAGGGGAGAAGGAGGAGGGGAAGCAGGGGAAGGAAGCAGAGGCCGCAGCAGCAGGCGACGGACGACGATGAGGGAGAAAGAGGAGGCGAGCGGGGAGGGCCAAGCCTTTGACGCAAAGCGCGAGCGCGCTCCGAGCGCTCAACGCACGGCGGCCAGATGGGGGAGGAGACGAAGACCCGACGACAACGGACGACGACAGCGACGGCAGGACACGACAGCAGCAGACGACGGAGCGAGCAGGAGGGCGTGGAGGGGGCAAGAGGAAAAGGAAGAGAGGAAGGGGGAAGCCAGGAAACGGGGAGGCCGGAATCGCGAGCCTCGACACACACGGAACGGGTGGGAAGCAGGTGGCACCTGGGGAAAACAGGAGCTCCGGTCAGCACAGCTGGGTGCTCGAGCACGGAGCAGGCGCGGAGAAACAAAGGGCGGCTTTCCCAGATGCCGCCCGCGCCGGCGAGGAGCACGGGGGCGGGGCAGCAAGGGGCGCGGGCAAGAAGAAGTAGGAGAAGCACTGCGAGCCCAATCCAAGAATGCTACAATTTCGCCTCGTGGACAAGTTATTGAAGCATCCAGAGCGGACATATGGAGCGAATTTACAACGCACTGTATAAATTATAACCTTTGTGTCGAATTAAAACTTGCGCGCACGAACGCAACTGTATATTGACTCGTAGAGCTCCCCTAAGAGCGTTAGCGGCGAAGCTGGAAGAGTAATTCCGGCGCGCTGGGGGGCTAGTTGGCAAAAAACTCGACGGAAGTGTTGGGAACTTTTGACCTGTTTAAATTGAATTTCTCGAAATTCAACCATTCGTTTGAACTCTAGTATTTTTTCCCCCATATTCGATATCATTCCCGCTCGCCGTCTTAATCTCAGCTCGATCGGGTACCTACTACTGCCAAAAAGCATGTGGGCGGGATCGGCTGTTCGAGTCATTTTCACAAGTGCTCTCGGTTTTCTGAACTTAACTCGAGCTGTAGGACCGCTACAGAGATGTTACGCACACCTAATCGATCCCGAATCATCAGGCGCGTTCGTCTGAAGCATCTAGGTCTCAACTCGGTCTGCTACCAGAGCTAGGTCCGCGCAACTATTCATACTCCATCGATGTCTTCGAGATGATGATGGGCTTCTTGACTTAACTCGAGCTACAGATGACTAACAAAACTCTTTGGCACATCAATCGGAAGATAATCATCAGTCGCGCTTGTCTGAAGTATCTAGACGTCTGAATTCGGTCTGCTACCAACGCTGGAGCCGAAACACTATTCGTACTCTGCTATTACTTTGGAGATTGCGATGGTTTTCTTGGAAGAACTCGAGCTGCATATCAGCTACAGAGCTATTCGGCACGCTAATCGGAAGGACACAATCAGGCGCGCTAACTTGAAGTATCTAGACGCCTGAACTCGGTCTGATATCAACATTGGGGCCGACACACTATTCGCACTCTGCTAATTGTTTGGAGATGGTACTGGTTCTCTTGACTCTACTCAAGCTGCAGATGAACAACAGAGCTCTTCGGCACAGCAATCGGAAGGAAATACTCAGACGCGCCAGTTTAAAGTATCTGGACACTTCAACTCGCTCTGCTACCAGCCCTGGGCCAAAAAACTGTTCATACTCTGCTAGTTCGGCGGTGGTTCTCGTTTGTTCGGCGCAGCAAGCGGGAGGAAATCAACGGGCGCGCTAGCTCAAAGTGCCCAGACCCTTCACTCGGTCTGGTATGTCTATTATTTGTGTTCCAGAGATACTTTCCCCTCAATCCTTCTTCTCCTCCACGTCCTCTCCCATGAGACCGCGCCCTCGCGCGCGCAATGCGAGATTGCCGCGCCCGCATTGCACGAGGAAGCTCCACGAGTTCCCGGCGGCAACCAAGGTTGACGGTTTACCGCCAGCTCCCAATCTCCGGGAGGCAACCGCGGCACGGCTTTCTACTACGAACTTCTAACCAAAAAAAACACCGAGAGTCTTAACTAGCACGGCCCCACGCGACGATGCCAAACACGTCTGGAAATGCAAGCTTTCTGTCAGAACGACAGGAGCGTCAGCAAAAACTGATTTGTCGAATTTCCCGGAGATTTCTCTGAGAGTTATAGGGTTTTAGATTAGAAGCGGCGGTGGTGCCTGCCAGCAGCCCATCATCGCCGGTCCAGAATCGTCGCAGCAACCTGTGTGAGGTCGCCGCGTGTCCGCGCTTCCGGCACGCGTCCACGCGTGCCGACGCGCTGCAGGCACGCGTGGAAGCGTGCCTTTTTTTTCTTCCCTATCGGACCTCTGCAATACACCACGGCAGCATTCGGCAAATGAAACATTAAAATTCAGGGGACAAGACAAGATAGATGGCGGAACGGCAGTCGCCGGAGCCAGCGCAGCAGGCAGGCGGCGCCCTGCCGGGAGGGGCAGGGAGAGCGAAAAAGAAACAAAGACAGAAACAAACGAGGGAGGGAGGGAACAGGGAGAAGGGGCAGGCAGGCAGGCAGGAGGAGGGCGAAGGGAAGAAAGAGCGAGAGAAGCGCTGACGCGCCTGGCGAGAGAAAACGCCTGCGAAGAAAAATAATGACGAAGGCTATGCAAAGCCATCGGCACACGCAAACTGAAAAACTGCGGCCAAGACGACCTCACGGCAGAATCGACACAAACAAATTCGGAAAGGCGGCGTTAAAACAATTTGACATTCTAAGCGGAGATGATTGAGCCAGGAACTACGTTGCACACTCTCGCGCCACCCAAGGCGGAACGCACAAGGTAGTCCGGGGCACGGAAAGGACACTCACAGCAGAGAGCTCGAACATCAACTCACAACGCAAACGCGATTCCGCTGCAGTGCCTGACAAGATTCCTGTTCGCATGCTTGTCGATTTGCTTCTCTCGCGTTGTCGCTTGCTATTTTGATCAGGTCTACCATTCGCACAGGCAGTTGACCAAAGCCTTGGCGTTTGCATCATATCCGCCCCCTTTCACAAGAGAAAGTCTTTCCACGATCCTGTAAACTATCGTCAGATTCATCTTACTTATCAACTCTCTAAGTGCGCCGAACGTGTGTTTTATCTTTCTTGTCTCCTCGTGTGCCCCCCTTCTTGTGCTCTGGTTCTTTTCAATTTGCGCATTGCCCTGGGCGCGGCGCCAGAGACGCGATATCATACTCCTTGCTCGTTTGGCTCGGCCTTCTCGCTGAGGGCGTCTTTGACCGCGTGAATTCGGACCGCCTGCTCGCGAGGCTACGCGCTTGGGGCATCCCCCGGCTCCGAGCGCAATCTTTTCTAGCTGGCTGGAGGCCCCGAACGCCCGTAGTACAGGTCTCATTCTGATGACCAACATGGCGTTTCAAAGAAAGGTTTTGGGGCCCGCCTTTCGGGGCATCTTTTTCGGCGGTACCAGCGGAACAATTGCCAGATTACACTTTGAAGAAGTAATATATGCCGACGATCTCAACGCCTTCCGCCCTTTCCTCCTTTCTCTTCTGACAACGAGATTTTTCTCGCTATTGGGCAGTGCCAATCGCGTCTGCACGCATGGGACCGTGCCAGCGCTGTTTTATTTGAAAGGAAGCCGGCACATTATTTCACGTAGCCGCCGTTCTGGTGGCAATTTTTAAATTCCCGGTGTAACTTTCGATCGTAAAATTGTATACGGTATCTGACTGTGCGCACGAATATGGTTGGCGACTTCAGGCCTTGCTTCGCTCGCGGCGCTACCACACTGTCGCCGGGCTTGTTGTCTGATATAAACCGCATATTGCTTTATTCATAGAATACTGTACGCTAGCTTTCTCACACGCTTCGAATTCTGCATTGTTGCGCTTGACCGCGTCCAAACGGTGTTTTTCGAGCCCCGGGCATAACTCAGTCGAACGACTTTAATCTCGCCCCCCTTTCTGCCCGCCGAGATAGCCATTTTGGAACTCATTCACTGCACTGCCCTCGGTTTCAGCCCACCGTGCTTCGGTGTTTTTTCTCCGTTGACTCCCCCCCCCCCCTTTGCTCTGGGGATTTTGGGCGCTCTCATTTCACGAGCGAATAGCAATGCAAAAGTCGGCGCAATGACAAATTGAAGAGAGAAAAAAAAGAAAAGAAAAGAAAAAAAAAAAAAAACCTAAACCAAATACCGAATTCCCCTAGCGAGTTGAATTTTTCCTCCGCGCGAATAAAGCGCTCGCGACGTCCTTGCGAACATGTTTGCTCTATCGGAGCTCTGCAGCGTAACTGCACCAAATTACTTCTTTCTTTGTTCCCACGCACCTCGCAGCGAATGAACCAAGCCACCCTGAAGTCTCAACATTGTCAGAGCGCACAAGAAAATTACTGCTTAAAGTGTTGCGGACGGAAGAAAAAGAAGAAGAAGAAGAAGAAGGGGAGGAGGGAAAAGACGAGGAAAAGGGAGGAAGAGGGAGCAGCAGCAGACGACAAACGACGAGGAGAGAGAGAGAGAGAGAGAGAGAGAGAGAGAAAGAGAGAAAGAGAGAAAGAGAGAAAGAGAGAAAGAGAGAAAGAGAGAAAGAGAGAAAGAGAGAAAGAGAGAGAGAGAGGGAGAGGGAGAGAGAGAGAGAGAGAGAGAGAAAGAGAAAGGGAGAGAGAGAAAGGGAGAGAGAGAGAGAGAGAGAGAGAGAGAGAGAGAGAGAGAGCGGACAAGTAGGCGGACCAGGGTCCGACCGCGAGGCGCACTGCGGTGCGACAACTCGCTAAACACTATTTGCGGCGGTGCAGCCTTTAGATACGAGGGCGGGCAACAAAAACCCCCTCCCCCGGCGCAGTGCGACAGACGCTACAGACGGCGGACAGACGGTGAAGATCTCACCTGTCAGACCGCGTGAAGAAAGAGGCCCCAACAAGAAAGGCGACGTGCTGACACGTGGCTAGGCGGCTTGGCAGACCGCCAGTGGGCGCTTGGCCGCAAGGCGGCGCGCAGTGACGGGGCACCCCCCGCCCCCACGCCCTGACCCCGTGGACGCGGAGCCACGCGTACACACGGGCAGGCAGAAAGGAGGAGATTAGCGCGGGGCACCAAGGTGGAGCGCCGCGGAACGATGACAGCATAGCTTGGATGGTGAGTGACGGCACGGCACCATCAGGCGAGGGCGTAAGCAGCTCGGCGAAGGCACGCCCGGCGCTGTGGAGGCGCTGGAGTAGAGGGCCTTGACGGGCTTGAGCGGCGGCAAGGTCCGCGGCGAGAGCAGCACACCTCTGCTGGAGAGCGGCCATAGCCTGGGACAGCTCGGTTTCGCGGTCGGTGAGGGGAGGTTGCTCAGTGCCAGCGGCTGCGGGCCTCGTGACAGGGGTGTGATCCTCGGTACGCCTGGCCAGGTGGTGGACTAGCGTAGTACGGCACCCCGTATGCTGACGTACGTCACCCTTGAAGGGTGACTGAAGGGGAGCACGCGGCCCCAGGGCTGGAGCCGCTAGGGTCAAGCCCCGAGAGGTCGGAAGAGCAGCGTCCTCTCGCTCAGCAACGGTGGAAGCGTGGGCGGGGTGCGAGGGCCAGCCTGGTTTAGTGCCCTGCGGGGGGGCTGAAGCCGCCCCCGCGGGCTGCCGCTGGTGGGGGGGCGGGCTGGTTTGCGCGGTGGGGCCAATCCTGATGCCGTACGAGGGCTCTGAGGCCAGCCGCGTAGTAGGGTGGCGCCTCGATAGGGCAGCATGGTCGGCAGTGTGAGATGTCGGCGGTGCGTCGTCAATTCCACTTAGTCCGCGGGGGTCACCCTGGTCGTCGTCGGCGTCTTGGCGGTGACCGATATCGACATATGGGAGCGATGTCGCTCTCGGAGACGGAGTCGCGGTAGGCGTCGAGAGGTTGCCCGACGGGGCAGGGTTGTCGCTGGCTGGGCCGTCGTCCAAGACGTCCAATCCCCCACCGAAGCTGGACGGGTCGTCCTCCTGTTCGTCAGCGTCTTGGGGGTGAGCGGCGTCGTCATGTGGGTGCGGTGCCGCACTCGGTGGCGGCATCGAGGGCTTCGTGCGGATGCCCGACGGGGCAAGGTTGGCGCTGGCTGGCCCGTCGCCTAGGAAGTCAAGTCCCCCGCCAAAGCCGAACGGGTCGTCCTCCTGTTCGTCGAATAACGCCCGTTGGGCCTCGGCCCAGAGCTCGTCCGGGTTATGTGGGATGTCTGGTCCAGCCGCGGGTGGTGCCTGATCCGACAGCAGGGGGTTTGGTTCCATTTTGTTGAGTTCCGCAGCTGTAAACCCAGCCCTGCGGTGTGGGAGCGGGAGTGTGCGGTGTCTGCGCTCGTAGATGGCGACAGCGACCCCGTGAAGCACGGTCGCTTGGCGATGTCGTGTTTTGGCAGCTTCGACAATGTCGTCTGGAAGGTTGTGAGTGCGTGCCGCCGTTGTGGCGAGGGCGTCAGCCTGACGATTGAACTCCTCCGCAATGGGCCCGATGAGCCCGAGGTCGATGCCCATGTCTCCCAGGTGGCTGGCGATTTTCTCGACGCGGAACATGTTTGGCTTGGCCATAACACATCGGTGGATCTTTTCCCAGAGGTCCACATGCGTGCCCTGCGGCGCTGGATGTCCGTCGATGATGCTTTGGAACCCATCGACCACTGCCTGGTTGTCGACGAAAACGTGCACGGGTCGTTCGGCACATGCCGTAAGGTGGACGATGGCGAGGGTCTCCGCCACCTGGGCGTTCTGCGTTAGGCCGTGGACGCGTGCACTGTAGTTCATGCGATGGTCGATGCCGTAGTAGACGCCGTAACCCGCTCGTGCTAGCAAAGGGATGGCTTGGTTGGTACATGCACCGTCTGTGGCAGCGTAGACCCATGTCCAACCAGTGTCGTGGTCGAGGTAGGTGGTGTAGGTGTCCTGGGCTGAAGCCGCAGGATCTCCCTCAGGGGGGGGCCGCGGCATGGGCTGCGGCAGCGGGTCCCTCGCGAGGTCAGCCTGCAGGTCAAGGAGGGCTGGATCTTCGTCGAAGAGCCCGCAGTGTCTTGTGTGCGGCGGGAGACGGGCCCACTGGTCGTCACTGATGAGGATGGTGAGAGGGAGTCTTTCTCGGGCCCAGCACTTGCAGTCACGAACAGTGTGCTCCTGAGTTTCCTCTTCCTCGTCGCAGTATCGGCAGATGGGGCTGGGGTCGGCTGACGTGTTTGATCGGGATCGTCGCTGTTGGGTGTGGTCTCCGCCCGACAGGTAGTTCAGGAGGAGCGCCAGCTGCCAGGCCGTGCATTTGGCTGCTCCTTTGGTTCGGGCGAGCCACGTGCTGGCGAAGAGGTCGAGGCCTTGTTTGACAGAGGCAAGATATCCAAGGTCGTGTCGCCGTGGCTTGATCCTCCGCAGGAAGGCTCTGCGTTGTGAGGCCCGCAGCATGTGAAGGAAAGTGTTTTGGGGTAAATTCAGCCAGCTGATCTGGCAGCCCCAGTCGTCGTACATGATGCCAAATGTGGGCCAGGTCCATCGGAGCTGCTGGAGCGACTGGACGAGTCGTCCGACGGGTCCTCCACCACACAGGGTCTGGACGTGGTGTTGAAGGTCTCTGGCGAGCCCGCAGAGTGTAACGTCGCGGTTAACCTGTCGCCGCAGGCACAGGAATGCTTCACGCTGCGTGATGGCGTCGATCTCCAGGGCGTGTCCTGGGACGCACACGGCCATGAGAGTCCAGAACTCGACCCACTTGTTCCCCTTGGGGCGGATAGCCGCCTTGAGGGCGTGGTTGTAGGCAGTTTTGGCAGGGCCCGATGGTGCTTGAATGTCGGTGCCCGTGGTGCAGACACTGGCCGCAAGGGAACGGGCGTGCCGCGCCTTGATAAGCATCGGTGATGGGAGCTTGCCAATGCGCGGCAGGCGGATAGTCGCCCTCCGAACACGGGCATCTGCGGTGGCCGTGAGGTTTAGCGCGGCTGGAGCCGGCGCTGCCTCGGCGTTGATGTAACTCCCGACGAGCTTGAAGGAATCGACCACACGTAGGGGCCGCTCCGCCAGAGTGAGCTGGGTGACGGCGGCGTGAAGTTCGTCGGTGAGCGCCCACCCTGCCACTTTTTACCAGGGTGAATGCGTTGACCTGAGAATCGATCAAACTTGGCGGTTTCGTCAAGAGATTTCTGCAGCTCAGACGCAGTGTGGGTGGTGGAGTTGCTGTCGTCAACAAAAGTAGTGCTGAGCGATCGAGGGACGTATCGATGCTGCCTCTTAGTCCACACGCACATGAGCAGCTTGATGTCGTCCAGGGACCACGAGCTTCCCTGGAGGTGACCGTTAGTCCTGGCCAAGTCCTTAGAGTACGCTCCGTTCATGCGGATGTAGCGTTTGTGGTGGTTGTAGAAGTTTCGGCGGACAGTAACGATGTCTTGAGGGCACCCCGCGTGGAGTGCAAGGTTAAGGCAGATGTCCGTGATGAGGTAATCGAAGCACTTCTGTCGGTCTAGGGCAGCTCCAGCTAAGGGGAGGAGCAAAGCCCTGGCGTGCTCGATGCGCAGGGCGAGAGAGGTGCTGACATCCCCAATGGTAGCTTTGGGAACCGCGCCGAAACTCGTGGCGTGGGTCCATCCTTTCCGCCAGTCCGTGAGGCTACGGTAGGCTGGCGCTTCCCACGCGCACATCCAAACGGAGAGAACCGAGAGGAGTCGTTGGTCCGTCGGAAGTTCCCCTCGGCCTTTTCTGAGGCACGGGTTTGGCACGTGAAGGAGGGGTTCTGGGATCTTGCCAGTGCGTTGCATAGCACGTAAGACGCTGGCGAAGAGGCGAAGGATGTCGTCTGGTAACTCCTTGGCCTCCTTAGTTGTCCAGCCGTCGAGTCCCCCCGCGCGGCACGGTGGACGGTTGCGAATGAAGTGGATGAGTTGGTCGTCGGTGAGGTGGAACGGGACTGCTGGTGATGGCGTAGGCAGCTCTTGTCGGCACTCGTCATAAAAGTCTGCCCACGTCGGCATGGCTTCGGCATCATGACCAGCACGAGCGCGGTACCTGCCCAAGATGGGCTCCCAGGTGTCGACCATGAGCTTAAGCATGTCTTTGGTATTGGCCACAATGGCGTTGGCGGGAAGGGCGTCGGGAACCTGGGCAGGTGGTGGGTCACAAGTGTGGCCTTCGTCGTTGTCCGTGTCCAGCGAACTACCGTCGCTGGGGCTGAAGCCGCCAGCGTCGGTGTCAGCATCACTGTCGTCCGTGCAAGCTTGGTCAGGGTTGAAGGCGGTGGTGTCGCAGTGGAGTTGCGTATCGTCGGGAGTGGTGGGCGTGCGGAGGTACGCCGTGGGCGAGCAGTCAGCAGCCCGTGCGTATATGGCCGCCTTTCGCCCGCTTGGCTCGCGGACACCCTCAGCCCAAATCTTGATGCGTTCAGCTTTGGCTCGGTTTGCACGTCGCGCCAGCTCTGAGTCAAGGTTTTGGATCAGACGGTCCAGGTGCTCTCCGTGCGGTGCTGGCTCGTCGGGGTTCCAGGCCTCAGGAAAGGCCAGGAGGACCGTGGGGCGCAGCTTGTGGCAGAGAAGGCGGGCCGCGGTCCACGTGCAGTCGATGCGCTGCGCCAGGTGAGGCGGGATGGCACGGCAGTCGATATGGTGGTGCTGTCCGATGAAGCGAAGCTCACAAAGTTGCCGATGGAGCTTGCGAAGGCGGTTCATGTGAATCGTGGAAGCTCCGTAGGTGGGAAAGGCGCGGGGGACGGCGGGTCGCTCCTCGAACGTGGGAGTGAGCCCGTGCATGGTAGGGGCCTTCTTTTTTGGGTGGTCTGGCGGCGGAGGTGGCAGGTCGCGCAGCCGAGTGAGATGGTACTCATGGCTGGCCTCGTTTGCCAGGGCGAACATGCGTTCCACATCGTCGCGTGTGTCGGCCTGCACCATGCGGTCCTGGTATCGCCCTGCGATAAGGGTCCCTAATGCCTGAAGTTCGTGGTCCTCATGAGCTCCATCGTTAAGAGGGTAAGGCGTGGGGGCAAGAAGGCGTCGGGCCGTATGGTCGAGGCGGCTGAGGTCGAGCGTGACCTGTAGGCCAACGTGGGACTTCGCTGGCAAGTCACGCAGATAGCAGAAGTCGGTGACAAGGGATCGCGCCGCTTGGTTGGCGATGATGTAATCGATGCGCGAAGTGCGGGGACACTTGGTGACACGGTCCCAGTCAGGGATATTGCCATATGTGTGCATGGTGTGGTCAGGTGTGCCTTCAGCGACGTTAGACCATCCGTGTTGCATCATGTGCAGCAGGTGAGGATTGTCATCGATGTTCGTGTTGGCGTCCATGCAAATGAAATACGGGGCTGTGCCGACCCTCGCGGCGGCGCAGTCGGCTAGCCGAAACAAGTCGGTGCTGTCTCCTCCAGCGACCCCATAGAGGCTCGCTATGTAGATCCCAGCGGGCCCGTGGTTGTTTCTTCGCCGCCTGCGGCGGTGCTGGGTGCAGAGCGGGAGGAAGGCCTCGTGCCATCTTTTCTTGGCCTTGAGTGTGGCGATACAGGACGCAATATCGTCGACGGTGGAGTCGACGATGGCGTCCTTGGAGAGGATGGCGACCCCTCCCGATGCGCCAGTGTTGCCCTGGACTGTGTGGTCTGTGCCGCCGTGGGCAGCTTTGCGCTGGGCTCGCGCCAGATCCAGGTCAGGTCCCAGACTGGCATGATATCCCCCGTGGTGTGGGTTGGCAGCGTTGGTAACGATGGCTTGTTTGGTAGGCTTGGCATGTCGGGTCTCCTGCAGTGCTATGACTGCGGCGTTGTGGTCGACACCTAGAGCGGTGATGGTTGGCCAATTTGCTGGGAGGCTCGTGATGTTGAGGCTGACGAGATGGATGGAGCGACCTGGCCCGTCTCCATCAGTGGAGCTGGGGTTGGCCCGTCCCGCACGGTGGAGGGCCGCCTGGCCCTTATCCAGGTGGGAGGCTTGGCCACAGTAGGAGCTCATGGCGTCCCTGCAGATTGGCTTGAACGGGGCTGAAGCCGCCGTCAGGCCGTAAGTATAGGCGGGGCATGGTCGACACTGCGCCAGGGGGGGTTCATAAACGTCGGCAAAACTGCATCGAAAAATCCTCCTCACTCCTGTACCGTGGGGGACGAGGGGAGGAGAGGTGAGACGGCAGCAGAGGGAGAGGGAGGCGACTCCTCGATCCGTCCTGCCGAACACAAGAGCAAAAGCAGACCAGCGGCGGCAGCTCGACGCGGCGGCGGCGCAACGCGCGCGCATATACTGCGCACGCGACACCGCTGGTCCGTCCTGCAGTGGCGCGCCCGCCCCGTCAGTACCGTGATGAGCAGCATCAGGTGGAACAGCTCGAGCAGCGCGGTCAGTGGCCTGGCGCTGGGCCTCGTCCATGCCCGCTGCCGTGAGGCAAGCGTTGCGGACAGGACTGACTCCACGCGGGGCCGCCGCTGCCGCGGCAGCGGCTGAGGTGGCGAGGGCGCCGCCACGACTCTGTGGAGAGAGCGGTGAGCCGCCGCCGGAACCCGCCGCGAGGTCCTTGACGCGGTACTTGTTCTTGAACGGGTCAAAGGTCGGCGCCTCGTCGATGGGGGTGACCACGCGGGTGGGCGGCGGCAGCTCCTGGTCCGTGGACGGCGTCGGCTCGAGGTCAACCGCCTGGCCAGGTTCAATGGCGCTGGCACCAAAGCGTGGCACCGCCTCGGGGGCTTGGCGATCAGCCTGAGTCTCGCGGGGCGGCGAGCTCGTGGAGCTCCCAGGGGCCTTGCGTGAGCTGTGGCGACTGCAGGACCTGCTGCGCGGGACGCGCCCGCCCGTATGGCGGTCGCGTGGCGAGGTCGCCTGGGCGTTAGCGCGCGCAGAGTCCGCCCTGCTCGGGGAGCGGATCGGCGCTGCGCTGGGTGTTGGACTGGGCTGGCGGGGGCCGCCTGCGCCGCCCGCCGCCGAGGCAGCAGCCTGGTTGGGGTCGACAGCATCAGAGCGGGGGCTGATGTGATGGGCGCTTCCGTCGCTGTGCCGCGGGGAGGCGCTGTGGTGCGCCTGGGTGTACGTGAGGACGAGCGGGACGAGCGGCTGCCTCTCTCGCACAGGTGGGGCAGGTTTTGCCTGGGCAGGGCGCAGCGATGCGGCCACGTTTGGCGGGGGCGTGTGTTGGCGCGGTTGCCAAGCGCGCACGTTCGCATCGCGCCATCCTTCAGGGCGCCCTGTCCTGCCACGGCTTGGTGCAGCCCCCTGGGCTGAAGCCGCAGGGGTTAGCACTGCGGGTTGGTTGCTGGGTGTGCTGTCATGGCGGCCTGGGTAGTGGCCCCAGGCACGCGTGGACCCTGGCACGGGCGAGGTGGCCCGTGGGGGAGACTGCACGAGTGCCCGCGAGTGACCGATGGCCGCTGGATGCACCCTGGCGCGGGGGGCATGGCCGTAGCTGGAGGCGGCTGCTCCAGCCGCCGCGGGCCTGGCGCCAATGGGGCCACGGTGGTAGGCGGCACCCCCGCCGTACACCGTGTTGCCGCCTGTCGGGACGCGCGCGCGGGAGCGGTTGCGTGGAGTGCTCGGCTGACCTGCGTCACGTTGGTCGTGCTGCTGAATGCGCTGCTGGTGCTGTTGGTAGCGCTGCTGGTCGGCTCTCGAGAGCGGGCGGGTGTCGGGGAGGACAGTGGGCACGACGGACCGCCGCCAGCCCTGGTAGACGTGCTCGAAGGCGTGGTCTGGGTAAGTCTCCCCGACGGGTGAATATCGCCGCACATGCTCCATGTAGTCAATGTTCTGCGGCTCGGGGAGCGCCGTGATGTTTACGGCGCGCTGGTGCGCTGGTCCATAGAGACAGAAACTACCACGGTTGCTGCGGTCGTGATTCAGCTCGGCTTCGGTCGTGGCTCGGCTCACCATGGCGTCGCAGAGGCGCGTGTCGTAGTCGAGAGCTTGAGGCCCAGGTCCGCCCTCGGCGTCCCAGTACAGTACCACATCTCGCCAGCGGGTGCGGGTAGTGTGGATGCGCTCGGCGATGCACTCGCAGACGGTCCTGACTGTGACACGATCCCTGTGCATGTTGGTGATGGTTAGGGAATAAGGTCGGCGGACCGTTTTGTTGAAGGTGAAGTCCTCCTTGAGGGCCTGGTGGGGGCCGAAGAGCACGTAGCCTTCCCTCCACAGCGGTTGGTCGGGGGACGGGTCTTCAGGCATCCCCGTTCCTGTGAACCCAGGTGGCCGCCGCGTGCCGTCGGGCAATCCCTGCCTGGGGACCCGCCGCGGCCTCGGTGGAAGGTACCATTGACCCTGGTAACCAGCTTGGCCTGGTTGTGGAGGCTCCCCCCCGGGGCCTGAAGGCGCTCGGGGGGGCTCCTTGAGGTCGTGGTGGGCTGGCGCGTTGCCAAATTGGCGGGCAAGGATGTGCGGCGGCATCCCTGTGGCACGGACGTCGAGCAGGCTGTGTGGACTGGGCGGGTGAGGGCACCTGCTGGAGAGGCAGCATGTGTCAGAGTCCCTGTTGTCGGTGCTGAATGCACACGTCCAGCTGTTGCAAGAGTAGTCCGTGGACCAGTCCATAGGTGCACGTAGTCCGCTGAGGGCGCAGTCTGGGCACGTTGGTTGGCCCGAGGTGCCGAGCTGCGTGTTGCGGCGGGCCGCACAGTACTGACAGCATTGGAATCGGCACTGTAGGCATGACCAGCGTCCTGGTAGGGGCGGGAGCGCTTGCTCGTTTGTGCCTGGGTCGTCAGGGTGGGGTCGAGGTCGATCCCACAAGGGCCAGACGTCGGCAAACCAGGACTGGCCTGTAGTGCGGACGACCTCGGCGGGGAGGCGAGCGTCATCGGCGTGGCGCTCTATCCACTGGGGCCCCATGTCCGCTGGTACCATGACCGTGCGCCACGTGTCATCCGCCTTGACGTGGACTTGGGTCGGTGCCCAGAGCTTGGTAGTGGTATCGCCATGGTCGTGGTGGAGGATGACCCAGCCGTCACGACCCACCACCTCAGGGTCGATAACGCGATGGCCCATGACGGTCGTCCCCCACGGTAAGTAGGCGCCGTCGTGGTGATCGCCAGGGTCAAGCCAGACCTCGATGCCAGGGGCGTTGACACGGGCCCGCACATCGCGGACGTGGAAGGCGAGAACGTGGTAGGCGGTCGGCTCCACTTCCGTGGCGATGTGCTCCCACGTCTCGATGTCGCTGTAGTCCGAGGTGGAGTTTTCGCCACTCTGCCGTGACGCACGGGAGGCGGATCGCCGTGGGCGGGCGTGGCCTCGGGCGAGGGCCGCGGCTGCACTGATGAGGGACGGCATACGGCGGTTGTCGTCTCCTGGTGTCGTCGATGAGCGGTCTGGACTGTGTGCCAGGGCGGCACCTGACTGGTAGGTGCGCGGTGGACCAGGCTCGGCCCCAGGGCTGGAGCCGCTGGGGCGCGACTCGCGTGCGTCGGGGTGCCCCCGCACGGGGGCGGCTTGCAAGCCAGTGTACACAAGGTCGATCAGTGGCTGCGGGTCCAGCTGGAGCTTGCGAAGCGAGACGCGTGGCCGGGGCTGGTTGGGGTCGGCCCTGGTGGCTGCTTCAGTGTCGTAATGCTGTTTGGCCCATGCTCGCGCTGCCTCTGGCGAGTATAGTGCCTGCGGCGGTGGCCACGCTGCCGCGATGCCCAGCCTGCGCCGAGTGCTAGCTTCCTGGTCGTGGGCTTCAGCGGCCTCACGGAGATCTGGATGATCGTAGCCAGCGATGTGGAGGGCGTGCGCACAGTCGCCCATGCCAAATACTTGTGGCAAGGCACGGCACCTGGAGGCAGCTTCCGTGGGGGCACACCAGTCCATGCGGATGAGGAGGCCCAGGACCCGAGGGTAGATGAGGCGCGCTCCGTGGGCCTCCCCTTTCACGAAGTTGTGCCAGTTTTCACCGCTCGGTGGTTGGGTGGCCTCGCACATCCAGAGCGCGATGGGTCCCCACGCGAGGGTGTCGTCTTCGAGGCTGTAGGGCGGGTGGGGCGGCACTGCGTACCACGCGGCCAGCGAAGGGTGCACGCTCACGTACGTGCGGCCAACGTTGGTGCCAGTTCGACCCTTCGTTTCACGGCGGGGGCCTGGCAGGAGGTGCCCTCCGCTGGCAGCGAGACGGGCCGCAAGGTCGCCACGGGTCCCATGCCAGAAGACAGTGGGCGCGTCGGTGGTGGGTTTGCGGAGGTCCCACGTGAGGTAGGGGAAAATCGTCTCGCCTGAGTTTCCGCCCGAGTCTTCGAGCACCCAAGTGAGGCGGTTCGGGGGCCTCTGCATGATGTCAGTCCACGGCCCCAGCGCTTGGAGTGTTAGATCATGGGTGAATCGAGGATGGTCGTGAAGTCGCAGAGCGTCTTTGATGTCCTCTGTAGACACGCCACTGTTACCAAGCGCAAAGCCGTTTTGGTACAGGGCGTTGAGGATGCTCGTCGGCGGCACGGGCACCGCTGGGTCGCGCTGAATAGTGTTGCGTAAGTTGCGCGTCGGTGGCTTGAGGGCTAGATGGGGCGTACCAGGGCCTAAAGGCGCCTGGGGCCTGGCGGGTGATGCATAGCGTGCTCGCCGACGTGGTGGTTGGGTGTCCGTGTCGGAAGAGGAACCACGAGCATCTGCATGTCGGAAGATGGACCACGGGCTGTCGCGGGTGCGCTCACGTGGTTCCCTTACCTCGGCGTCGCTGGCGTGGGCTGTGGCGTCTTCGTGAGTCGGTGGGTTACCATAGACCGCGCCGCTCTTGGAACCGTATCGCGGAGACGGGCTGGTCGATCGTGGTGTGACGGACGAGGCTCGCGATACGGCGGCAGTGACTTCGACGATGGCGGCGGTGGTGGCGGTGGTGACATCGGCGACTGCGGCGGCAACTGCTGCGGCGTAGTGTTCCTGTAGCAGCGGATGTCGGAGTGAGTGCACGTGCTGGTCCTCGTGTTCGTCGGCAAGCGAGCGCGGCATTGTGTATGTGGCCTCATCACGCGGCCTCCTGCTCGGTTGGCAACAGCGGAGGCACCACTGGGCCGTGGGTGAGTCCAGGGCACGCGCACAGATGCGGGCTCCTATGTGTCCGACGGCTCCTTGAGCGAGGAGTTTGGCGCCGACAAGAAGAAGACCGCACACCACTCCGCCAGTGGCGATAGCTCCGAGTTTGCCGCTGGCCCATTTCAGGACACCCTCGAGGCCGACCCCGACTGCGCTGGCTCCACCCGAGACAATATCTCTGAGTTTGGCGCTGGTCCACATGAGAGTACCCCACAATGCGGACGTGACGTTGTATGCCGTTGTGCGCCGGGGTGTGGTGGGCACAGATGGGCCTGGTGCCGCCGCTTGACGTCGTCGTCGTTGTCGGTAGCTGGGGTCTCGGCTCGGTGTCGGCAGGTACCCATCGATGTGGTCCTTATACGGCATTGCTATCACGATGGCGTACGTGGCTACAAAGAGGCAAATGAGGCAGCCACAGTGTCGTGATGCCGCTGAGCTGTGCTGGGCCTCGTAGGTACCGCTGGCATCTGGGTTCGCGTCGTCGATGGGGTCGTCATCGATGTCGGCCTGCCAGTGGTCGATGGCGCTGAGATTGGAGTCAGTCCCGTTAACACGGCAAACAGGAGTGCGGGGCGTGGTGCTGCCGCCTGCGGTCTGGAGATGTCCAGGTCCAGCCAGTGCTGCAGCGGGGCTGAAGCCGCCACTGCGCGGGCTGGTTCGAGCTGGCGACGCCGTGGCATGGCTTGTCGCGTCGGCGACAGTGGCGCCTTCAGCGTCGTTGAGCTGTGCGCAGGGGTCGGTCTGGGCCGAGTCGTTGGGCGGACTGCTGTGCGACGGGGTGTGCCCTGAGTGGGGTTCGCTGTCACGGTCATGCTGGGCCGTGTCACCTGGTGGTGTCATGCCGTCACGATCCTGGGTGTCCATGTCGTCCTGGCTATCGTCCGGGGCTATGTTGCTGAGGGGCACGACAGCGGGGCTGAAGCCGCCACTGTGTGCATGGCCTTGATCAGCAGCCCCGTCGAGGATGATCTGCACGACGGTCGAGGCCACGCTGAGGGTGGACTGCGATGCATGTGTCGTAGTTGACGAGGGCGTACATACACTCGCGATGGCGCCCAACGGTCCCTTGCCGCACGGACCCGCGGCGGCGGTGCTGTTCACGATCGGGTCCAAAATGGTGCAATGATCGTGCTTGTAGATGCTGCTGTCATCGTAAAGGAAAACGTGCTGGGGCGCACCGCCTGAAGACGGGTGTGCTCCAGCTAGCAAAGGGAGGGCCATGCTGCAGGCAAGGCGCCGCATGATGGCGAGGCCAGGCAGGCGGCGCGAGCGATGAGCCAAAAGCTGCATGTCGGCACACGTCCTCAAATACCCCTGAATGCTCATGTACATTGCAACAATCACGCCCCCTGCAAGACTGCGGGTGTCCCTACACCAGATAGCTTGCGCGTGCTGCTGCCAAAACAGACATGAGGCGACAAGAAAGAGATACAACGCGAAGAGGGAAGAGATGCCTCTGGGGCGCTTCCTCGGAGGGCTGAGGCGGGCTCTCTGAGGCACCTTCAATAGGGTTCCTGGGTGGCCCGACCCTTGTCTTTGCCTTTGTCAGCCCCTGGGGGCCCCGTCCCTGGGGTGACCTGGCCTGGCTGGTCGATCCACCCGCAGACAGCCACGGGATCAGCGGCCGCTGCAGCTTCCTCCTTCTTAGTTGCCAGAGTGGCCACTTGTGGCAGGTGGATGGTGCCCCCCGTGAGGTGCCCGAGGAGGGCCTGGATGTCGCCGCGCAGTGCAGCAGCTTCGGCGGTTGCCGTCTGTTGCTGGGTGGCGACGGTGGCAAGCCCCCGTTCCAACCCCGAGACGTGCTCCGTGAGCGTGGCCTGGGAGGAGAGAACGCCCGCAAGCTGGACCTGCATGTTATCCACCGTGTTGGCTAGCAGCTCGTGCTGTTGTTCCATGTGCTGGATGCGGGTCGTGGCAGCATCTGGCGGTTGAGAGGCCGATGCGAAGCGCTCACCGAAGGTGTTGAGTTCGTGGGAGGCCTCGCTGTATTCATCGCCTGATGAGAGGATCTCGACGTCCTCGGCGTCACCTGATACTTCGGCGGCTGTGGCAGCGTCGCCTTCGGAGTGGCCCCCGCCTTCTGCCGCCACCGTGCCAGGCCGAGAGTCATGACCACCTGCTCCTGGGGCGGCCGTTTGTTCAGCGGCTCCGTCCGTGCCGTGCGGGGGTGCAGAGGAGCTGCGGCCTGGGGCGCAGTGTGACCTTGCGTGCGGCGGGACGTCACGTTTCCCACTGGAGGATCGGTGGCGCTTGGCTAAAGGCTCCTCCTTGGGGATCAGGAGCGGTGCGACGCCTTTGCCTTTGGGCGTGGCAGTCATGAGGTCGTGGAGATAGGGGCTCTGGGCCGCTTTGGTGAGGAGTGTGCCGGTGGCGGGGCTAAAGCCGCCACCACGAGCTGGCGGCGCCACAGGCTCCGTAATGGTGGTAGGCGTGACGATGGTGACGTTGTCCCGCTTTGGCACCACCTCAGCCAACGGGGCCTCGGTGATGCTCCACGGGATGGGGCACCCCGCAACTTGTACCGTGTATGTGAGTGGGGGCCGATGGGCACGCACTAAGGCAAACTGGGCCGCAGTGGCTGGGTCCCAGGCGGCGTGGTAGACCTCACAGTCCCATTTGACGGACGGGCCCGTGAGAGTCTTGGCGAGCTGGGTCAGCGTGGCGTGGCGTGCCGCAATGCCAGTGATGCGGTAGCGCGTCTTGGCGAGGGAGGCCTCGCAGCCGCGGATGCTGACGGCCGCAGCCCTGGCGGCGTCTGACCCCCGTGGAACACGGATCCCCAGTAAGCCTGACTTGCCGTGCCTGACGACTCCCAGGGCCTTGAACTCCACCGACTTCTGGAACGCATCTGCCATCGTGATGGGCTGGTCCTCAGGGAACCACACGGTCTGATACTTGTCAGCGGTGGGCTCGTCAGCACCTACGTTGCTGAGGTCGTAGGTAGCGCCGAGTTGCCCTGATCCCGCCAAGACCTTGTCGACCGCTTGGAGACTGACGCCGAAGGTGGCGGCCAGGGACCTCTTCCCGACGCCCGATCCAAACCTGCCTAGGCTTTTGCAGGGTTCAAGGATGGTGACGGCTTTAAAGTTGCCGTGGAAGAGGGCCTTGAAGGTGTCCTGGAGCTGACTATCGAGCTCCTGGCGGCGAGCGTCTTTCTTGGACTCCCTGTGCTTTTGGTTTTGGCGCGCCTTGTCCTGTGGAGCGGAGTCCCCTCGAAATGGGCCCTTGGTGCGTGGACCACCGTTCACGGGGGCACCTCCCGAGAACTGGTCCTCGAAGGCCTGATGCATGGAGGGGACTGCGGCGATGGCCTCGGTTTCATGTATGGTCGCCCGAATCCAGCATACGTGGTCGGCAGGGTCGATGGTGGCGACGGCTACTTTTTCCGTGCAGGCGACCTCCTTGGTGCCCAGCTGGTACACGGTCACGGGGACGTGCGTGTGGACCACTTTGGGCGCCTTGGGGTGACGCTTCAGGACGGGGACGGCGAGCTCGGTACCGACGTAGTTGTCGTTTTTTGGGCCCATGACAGCAATCGCGAGCTGGCCCGTGGTTCGCTTGCCCTGCTCGAGGTGGTGTTGGAGCAGCCGCTCACCGCTCTCGTAGTCGTGGAGGCTGATACTGGGCTTGCACGTCTTGCCGTCGTCGGGGGATGTGGGTTCGGCTAGAACGGGGACCTTCCAAAAGGCCGGGTCCAAGGCGATGAATTGGGTGTCCGCAGTCTGAAGACGTGCGGAACCCGCTGGTGGGTGTGATGTGTCGCCGCCAATGCGCTTAGGCTTGCTGCGCTGGTGATGGTCAAGCGTGTAGCTGATCTGGTTGGTGGCACACATGCGGATCAGGGCGCTGCCGAGCTTCTTCGCGTTGGACTTGTGCATGTCATACGTTGCCTGGAGCTCGTCCGCGTTCAGTTCGGCAAGCCCGTTGTATGCGGCCGTGGGGCGGTCAGACCCCGCTTGCTTGAACGCGGCGATGCAGTCCTGCTTGCGTTGGAGGAGAGATCCTTCAGCCGCAGGACGGGAACTCGGAGGCTGCTTGGAAGAGCGACGGCGGTCCGGCTTCTTGGGGGCCATTGCTGCGGGCGCTCTGGTGAGGAGAGGTGACGCGAATCAGTAGGGTCCTGCGGGGACCCCTCCGGTCTCGCGAGGCCTGGGAGTCTGACTCCGAGGCGGGGCGCTTCGCGTCGCGGCTGCGGTCTGAGTGCTGGGCACTCTCGAGCCGAGACGAGAGAGAGAGAGAGAGAGAGAGAGAGAGAGAGAGAGAGAGAGAGGGAGAGAGAGCGAGAGAGCGAGAGAGAGATAGAGAAAGAGAGAGAGAGGGAGAGAGAGAGAGAGAGAGAGGGAGAGAGAGAGAGAGAGAGAGAGGAGAGAGAGAGAGAGAGAGAGAGAGAGAAGAGAGGAGGGATAGGAAAGGAGAAGGGAGAGAGAGAGAGAGGAGAGAGGAAGAGAGAGAGAGAAGAGAGAGCAGAGAGAGAGAGAGAGAGAGAGAGAGAGAGGCGAGCGGGGGGGGCCAGGCCCCCAAAAGCGGCGACGCGCGACGCGCGCACCATGCTCTCCAAGCACAGCGGCCGGGGGGGGGGAGAAAGGGGGGAGGGGGGAGACGACGGGCGACAGCGAGACGACAACGACGACGACGAAGACGACGACGACGACGACGACAATCGGCGGGACACGACAGCAGCAAAAGAGGAAAAGGGAGGGAGGAAGGGAGGAAGGAGGGGGAAGGAGAGAGAAGACAAAGCGACTAGGCGGGAGGTTGCCAGCCCCTGCAGCGGCGCAGAGGATGATGCGCGAACGGAAGGCGACAGCTGAGAAGGTCGGCCCAAGCAGTGCCTGAGTTAGCGATGTCTCGCAGTAAAGCCTGGAGACAAGATTGACATACGTGCACAGATGGCGCGGCGACTAAGCTGTCCGGCAGAAGGTTATAAACGTTGACTAAACCCAACACCGAACGTCGGGCAAAATCGGCAGCGCGAAGCGGGAGGGGTCCGCCAGATGCCGGGCGCGGCGGCGAGGGGAAGGAGGGGGGGGAGGAGGAGCAGGGCGGAAGAAGGAGGAGAAGTGGCCCGGGCTGAGGCCAAGGACAGAACGATGGATAACGCCAAGCATTGCGATGTCTCGTCTGACAGGGAGCGGACCCAAGGCAAAATGCAGTAATGCATCAAGGTCTGAAACTGCCAGAGACTGGAGAAATCGATGCTGAACGGCGTCCAAAGGGGCGAGAGCAGAAGAGGAGGCGAAATGGTATGCACATGTCCTGTATTCGATGAAAGATAAAACTTGGGCCTTATATAATAAGATAATGTCAGCGGCATTGTAAAATCTGCGGCTACGAAGAAGACTCCGGACACAAGACAAAATTGCTTCGTGCACAAGAAGCCTGGAATCGAAAACAATAAGCTTAAACTAATTTACAAAAAGCCGGCTGCGCGAGATAATGCGCGCGCTTTCCTTTCCAGGATCGAAAACAACCCTCTTGGCTTCACCCCAGCGGCGAAGGGAAGTCTGGCATTCAGCTAACATGCGATGCGCCTGGTCGTCTGCGACACTATTGTCGACCGCGCGGAAAGCACAAGTCGCCCGTATAAACCAATCACTCGAATCCTGCGGCGCGAACCGCCACGCAAGAATCAGAAAAAATGCGTTCCAAAGCAGCGGTCCAAGCACAGTGCCTTGGTAAATCATATTTTCCATGTGGGCCCGATCTCATTGCTTGCCCTGCACGATGACTCGCCCCGTGCGCCTCTCCAGCCAGCTAGCGAGAACACCAAGCACGCTTTCAGGGACAGAGAGAACCCGCGCAGCTCGGCGAGCAGACGGGGCACATCGACTCGATCGAAGGCACCACTGACGTCAGAGCAGTACAAAAGGACGCGGCGGGCGGCCAGAGAAAAGAGCACTGATGCAATGCAAAGCAAAATATAACCTTGCATCGCGCGCCCCTCAGCCGGGAGCGTAGGCGAACTGACGCGCGCCATAAGCGCCAAACCTGTCCAGCTGCGGGCTGGAGAGTTGCAAGAACATGCGCTCCACGACCGTCGAAAGCTGAGCGATGAACTGGATGCCCCGGTTGTCCGGACAGCTAACTGCAAGCTTCTTGTGAAGAAGGTGGACCCAGTGCTCTCTTCAAAGCAGCGGCCCCTGACCAGTTCTTCAAATCAGACGGACAATGTTAGCGACAGGCACTGCCAAACTAGAGCTGCACTACTTCAAAACCCTCGAAGGCAAAAGGTCGAGACCCGCGCCGCTGTCCCGTCGGAGGGGCGACAACGCGGCGCGAGCAAACCGACTACAAAGAATGCAACTTTCCCCCTGCGTAAGCGAAATCATAATAGCAAAGCAGTCAGAAAATTCGTTCACTACAGGTGCTGGCAGACGCCACCTTCTCCCTCCAATCACTTTCTTGGTGTGCGAACACTGCTGGTAAATCTCGCCCCTGTAAAAAAGCGGAAAACTTTCTAATCGATCGGTTCATCTTAGATTTTACTTTAATTGAATGTTTGAACTTGTTGTCTTCTGTGTCTTCTTTTTCTTTTCTTTGTTATCTCCGTAATGCGCACGATCTCCAAACCGGCTGATTATGATAGATACGATTACTTGCGTCAAAGAAACTGACAAGCAAATCCCAAGGATAAAACAAAAAATGTTGTTTTTATACATATAGCAATAATCATAATGATAATATTTTATGTTATCCATATGTATTTTTTTATTTTTTAAGCCAGAAAAAATGGGAGGCGAACGGCTGACGCCACGAAAACAAAACCTTCCACTGGACCTCTCCCGCTTGGGCCAGGAGCACAGAAACAACTGGGCATGCATTGAAAATCGTGGACAGTAGATTGGCGCACGATTGCCTCCGGTAAGATATTGTACAACCGCGCGCCTCCAAACCGAGACCTGCGGACATAATCTGGCGCAAAGGCGCTGCATGAATCTCGAAGTCGCCTGCTGTGGAGGGGCGAAGGTCGGGAGCGAGAGGACCGAGGGGGAACAGAGGAAGGTGGGAACGGCGTAGCGGAAAAAACGGGAAAACATGAGAGCTCCCAGACGAATGGCACTACGGTCGATAAGCCCAACACTAGCAACATCCCGGCGGGCAAATAGCGGAACCAAACAGTGGTCCTTCATTGCTGACTCTTCGGTCACTTCAAGCGCTCGGAGAAACCGATACTGCACCAAACCGTTTTACAAACAGCGCGGTAGATAAGGCGTAGCTTATGGCTGCTACACTGGCAGATTAACTCCGAAGTGTTATAATAACGGCGACAATTTGAAATAGACGGGAAACGCCAGCCTGCTTCGCAAGCACACCCAGAAATGGCATCTCCCATGAAAAGCTTGCTGTCGAAACTGACTCCCAAGGACTTGGAACTGTCAGATGCGATCCGCATACTCTCTTTAGGAACATTAAAAAATACCCCAGAAATGTATGAAGCCACTGAGCATGGTGTAATTTCAGGTCTCTAACGAGAACGGTTCCGACAACTAAAAACGCGTGTCGGGACCATTCTGTCGAGAAAAAATAATCGCTGCAAGTTCGCCGCAATAAGACGGACGGCACTAACATCAAATTAAAATGGGCCCACACTGAGAATAGAACAATATCAAAAAAATCGACGTCCAACGAACAAGAAATACAAAGAACAAACATGTAAATCTGTCGATGGCATACATGAGAACTCCAACTCCGTGGGCGTTTCTATTCTACGGTCAATCAAACAATACCCGCTCAGGCACGGCGTTGACAAGATCTGTGGAATTTCTGAAATACTAGTATAGGACAAAATAATTGTCATAATGTTATTTATACGAATACAAAAAAATATTTGAAAAGATATAAGCTTAAGCACAATACCAAACTAATAATACGCAGAGTACTGCCAACAATAAACAAATATTTAAGCATATCGGATACAAAGTTCGAAACTAAATGAATCATGATACAAATTACAAAAATCACAATAATACTACTTCCAACTATAAAAATAATCAAACACTAATAAAAATAGTCGTACGAATAACGAACTAATGATGCTTACATGTAACAATAGTAATGGTAGTACATTATCACTGGATTCTAGTTTGTTATTCCTTCAAAATCTAAATTTAAATGATCCAACGCCGGGTGCGTTGATTCACTACATACATTCATTAAAATCTGAATTTGAATGATTTCCATGCGCCCCCTTCCATCTTCATCATTTAAATCTAGATATACATGGTTTCACGTACGTCCTCTATGTGAATCATTTAAATCTAAATTTACATGATTTCCATAGACCTGACCTAACTTCACCATTGAAATCTAGATTTTACTGATTCGCATACACCGCATCTATCTGTCATCATTTAAATCTAGATTGCGGAAACAGAAATGGAGGCGGAAGCGGACGCGGCGGCCGAGGGAGAGGCGGAAACGGAAGCGGAGGGACGCGGGAACAGAAGCGGAGGCGGAAACGGAAGGGGAGGCGAACGCGGAAACAGGAGTGGAGGCGGAGGGCGAGGCGGAGGCGCAGGCAAAGGCAAAAATGGAAGAGGATAAAGAGAAATAGCACAGGCAATGGATAATGAACTCTCGAAGATTTATTTCAGGCGGGAGCACAGTCGTGACGGATATGACACGAATGTCGCAAAATTAATTGTGCAATGCCGTCAATGTTAAAGCATTTCCCACCTGCCGGGCTTGTGCATATGACTAATGTAAGCTTTCAAACTCGAAAGCTCACCATCAACCAAAACTGCAAATAATTCAGGAAACTGCTTCAAATAAGCAAACTTGCCTTCTCAAATCGTTCGGTTGCAATCCTGATGTTTGCGTAATGGCTTCAAATTGACAGTCTCCTTACCTGGAATTTCGACCCGCTTCAATTTGTGAACGCGGAGGCGCTGATCGAGAATGGAAATACTTTGCTGATACTGCTTTTCGTTCGCACGATACTATTCCAAACTCGCTTGAATTACCTTCTTGAATTAATGATTGACTCCGCGTGCCATCTGTGCATGCTGCTTACAATAATTACCATCGGCACGATCCCGCAAACATCTCCTTTTTTTTAACCAGCCTCGGCAAGGCAGACAAACCTCGCCACGACTGCATCGCAAAGCGCACAAACACGCGCCATCACACACTATTTGGAAAAAACGCGAAACGATTCCCGAACCGAGACGGCAGAAAGCAAAAAAAAAGATGGACGCACGAATAAAACGTTCCAGAACCAGGAAACTGCGCCACGCCGACGCTGCCCCCCAAAAGGCAGGAGAGACGAAGGAGGACGGAGAAGGGAAAGGGAGGGGAAAAAGAAAAAGGGATGGGAGAAAGGAGAGAGGGGCAGCAGCACGACCGAAGACGGGGAGAGCGAGGAACAGAGAGCAAGAGAGGAGGGCCGAGCCCCAAAGAAGCAACGCGCGCGTCGCACTCCATGCCAGGCGGCCGGGGGGGGAGGAGCGAAAAAAAGGAGGGAGGGACACAGCGGAAAACCCGAAGACACAACGACAGCAGACAAAGGAAGAGACAGGAGGGAGAACAAAGGGAAGAAAATAGGAAGACGGGGAAAAGAAAGAACACCGAGAGAAACCAAAACACGAAAACAATTGTTGGGCACTCAGGCCGGCTAGTCGCACCAGTCCCGTTTTCTGTTTTGGCCATGCAAAACTTATCGTCATCTCGAAACTTGAACTTCGAATTTAGAAAGGACTTCTCGACAGGCTTCGAATGACTGTTATTTTCAGAATAAATTCTCAATCTGTCCTGGAAAACATAACGATGCGTTCTTCTGGGCGTACTCCCTCTGGAATCGACAAAATAAATGGATCGCTCAGGTCGCCTTGGTATTCTCCAATCGTCTCGATAATCAAAATATTATCACCTGAAAAATCAATTTGCGCCGAAAACGCATACGGCTTTTGACGATATTTGCACTTCTGGCAATATGCAACCAATAATCATTTCCGGATACTTTGATTCTGCAATGGCTTTGTCCATTAACGTATCGCATTATCCTGCAAACTTTTTTTTTTGATGTGAGCCAGGGAGAGGAGGAAGACGGCGGACGACGGCAGCGACAGCAGCAAGAAGAAAGGGAAAGAGGGAAGAAGAGAAGAAGAGAACGGGACGAGAGGACGAGAAGGGGAAGAGAGAGGCGAACGAAGGAAAAAGAGAGGGATCAACTCATTCATCGGGCTGCCAAGAAAAAAAATACGAAGGCTGTGCGAAGCCATCGGCACACGCCAACTGAAAAGCTGTGGCCAAGACGACCTTACGGCGGAATCGACACGAAGCAATTTGCAGAGAAGGCGCTGAAACAATTTGACATTGTCAGGAGATGATTGAGTCAGGAAGAAGGTTGTACACTCTCGTGCCACCCAATGCGGAACGCACAAGGTAGTCCGGGGCACGGAGAGAACACGGGTCTCGCAAGTGACGGAAGTGGCGACGAGGGGAGCGGGGAGGAGGACGGGAGGAGTCAACGGAAAAAAAAGCACCCAGATACCGCATCTGACATGACAAGCTTGCAATCAAAAGATATACCGAAAATTTTAAAATTGCAAGGGCGGCCACGTGGAAAAATGTGCCGGCTCTCCTTCGAAGCTTCAGACACAACAGCGCTAGCACGGCCCCATTCGTGCAGACACGACTGGCACTGCCCAATGGTGGCAAAAATCTCGTCGTCAGAAGAGGAAAGGAGGAAAGGACGGAAGGCGTTGAGATCGTCGGCATAAGCAACTTCTTGAAAGTGTAATCTGGCAATTGCTTCGCTGGCATCACCGAAAAAGATGTTCCAAAAAGGCGGGCTCAAAACAGCCCCTTGAAACACCATGTTGGTCATGCTTATGAGACGATGCAAGGCACCGCCAACTGTAATGCGGGCCTTCCGCTCCAGCCAGCTAGAAAAGACTGCGCACAGAGCCGGGGGGGCACCCCAGGCGCGTAGCTTCGCGAGCAGGCGGTCCGAGTTCACACGCTCAAAGGCGCCGGACACGTCGGAGCAATACAAACTGATCCGCGCTCTCTCTGCGAGAAGGCCAAGCTATGTTAGCAAGAAATATGAAATCGCGCACTGGCGCCGCGCCCATGGAAATACGCAAATTGAAAAGAACCGAAACACAAGGAGCGGGACACACGAAGAGACAAGAAAAAAAGAATAATACGTTCGGCGCACTTGGACAGCTGAGAAGTAAGATGAATTCCACGATAGTTCACAGGAACGTGCAAAAACCTACGCTTGTGGAGGAAACAAATATGATGCAAATGCCAAGGCTCCGGCCATCTGCCTGTGAGAAATCAAAATAGCAAGCAGAGGACAGACGAAACATCCGAACAGGAATCTCGTCAGGCCCTGTCGCGGAATCGCGTTTGAGCTGTGTGAGCACATTAAAAACTTGTCTCACCCAAACAAGAAAAAACTAAGTCTGCTTCACTGGAAGGCGGAATGTCAGAAAAACAATCCACAACTGGGATGGTCAAGCGATCAATAAACGAATTCGCGAAAAAAATATGCCTTCCCGTCAGCTCTGACGACCGAGAAGGGCTGAATTCGCCAAGGTCCCCCGAAGTGAAGGCTGCCCATCAAAAAAAAACTCCAGTAAACACTCGTGTACTCGTGTAAACTCGACTAGCGCTGAGAACGAGAGCTAAGTAAGGCTCGAAAATCCTCTCTCAAAACACGGGGCCAAAAAATTCAGCAGAACTACAATGGCTCGAAAATCCTCCCGAGGACGGCAAATTAAAATACGGCTCGACGCCGCAGCTCCGCTCACCGGTACAAAATCTGCACTCGGGGCCAGACGGGCGCCGCCGCTGTCCCCGCCAAAAGCGCAAGCGGTCGGAGGCGCAAGCGTGCCTGCAGGCACAGATGCGCCCGGAAAGGCTGGCACGGCTGGAAAACCATGATCTCTGCACATCACGTCACTGTCACATCTGCCAAATTCCTTCGGAGGCGATGCCTTGAAAAGAGACTTTACCGAAGCGGATTGAACAGCAGCTGGACGATCGTCAAAACGACCGAGAACATTCGATCATCGCTTGTGCTGGTGGGTAGAAATGCTTGAAAGAAATCTCGATCTTGCTCCAACAAGAACTCATAGAATGCGCTCGTGCAACTGACGGGTGAACACGTTGTGCAAAACCTCAACGTCCTTGAGCTTGAACGTCCTCGAACCACGTTTTATCAGACTCATTCCTTTTTCTCCTTGACATCAAAATTCATGGCAAACAAGCAAGCAAATTAACAATGTTTCAACAACATTGAAAATGTAAGTGAATCGATATTCGATTGCATGTTATAAAACAAATATTATAGATTTGTCTCGAGAGAAATATTACTTTTCAAAAACAATGGGGTCGGAAAATATCATGGAAAACACCCGCACTCTCACTCCACGGCCTGAAAGGCGTCCCCGCGCAGGTCGCGCGATGGGTCAATGGAGCTCTTCTTAGACCAGGGCAAGCGGGTCGCCGTGGCTTCGCGGAGGCGTGGGCGGGTGGGTGGGCCAGAGACTTGGTGAAAAGTCTCATAACCCATTATGCTGTCCAATACAAATATTGGGTTTCCTTCTCTCTTCTTTCCTCCGCCCTATAGACACATATATAGCGCACTACATACCGACATACCTACATATGTGTGTGTGAGCGTATGTTGCTGCGCCGATGGCATCTCATGGTTGCGGGTGGGTGGGGCGAGTCGTCGCCTCTCCTTCGGGCCCGTGCCCATGCTTTGCCGGAGGCGCGAATGCGCCAGCACCGAGGGCCCGTGCCCGACGTGGCATACCAAACATTGGGCCCTTGCCCAACGAGTCACCAAGATGAAAGATGCGCGAGAGGACGTAATGAATATATAACGGGAACAAAAGATAGAGAGGAACGCACCCCTGCTGCTTGCAAGCATGCGCACTGCAACATGACAACATGCATGGCGACAAGAACCATCACAAGATAACCCAAGCCGCCTGAGAAGCAACACCCAAGAGGCAAGCCTGGCTAGAGAGTTCTTCCAAACCCGAACAAGCTCCATTTCCGTGAGGCGTTTTCCAACGCGTGCAACGCAAGCGTTGCACGCGGCGGAAAACACCCGCACTCTCACTCCACGGCCTGAACGGCGTCCCCGCGCAGGTCGCGCGATGGGTCAATGGAGCTCTTCTTAGACCAGGGCAAGCGGGTCGCCGTGGCTTCGCACCCATCGTGGGGCGATCGCTTGTCTTACCCATCGTCGCGATCGGCGCGCGGCAGCTCCTTGAGGCGACGCGGGCAAGGAGCCACGCAAAGGGGCTGGATTCCTTTCTACTCCGAATCAGAGTGGTCGATCAGAAGTGACAAGGCCGCTGCCTCCTCAACCTGGTGGTCTCGGAGATATTGTACAAACGCCGAGCTCGTCCAATCGCCAGCTCTGAGCAACGTCGCTAGGCTCCCGCCAGCATCAACGATGTCTCGGGCCATGCCCCGCCTGAGTGCGTGAGTGCCGAGCAGATCTGCGTCTTCAAACCCTAACAAGCGGGCTTGCTCCCGCATTCGCCGAAGGAAAACCGGCGCAGACCTTGTAAACACTCGTTGGCGGCCCTGACGTCGCGCTGCGGCAACGAGCGGCTGGAGATGGTGGAAAGCACAGAGAAGCCTCCCTGATTGTCGACAACAACATTCGCGCCGAATCACTGCTGGCCGGCGGGCAGGTTTCCGCCTAGTCAACGCGATGCTGAAAGAATCCCTATCAAAGGTAATCTGGGAGTGAGTCCCATTGATTTGCAATTGAACGCATTCGGATGGCATTCTGAGCAAACAGAGGCGGCCAACCGCGTACAATGCCGCTTGCTCGGCATCACCGCCCTCTTCAGCGTGCGCAACTAATTGCCGAACCCGGGCGGCCTGCAGCGCCAGCCGCTGACGGGGAGCATCCGCCGACTTAGAACTGCCGCGGTGCGCCTGCCGAACCGCCTCCGTAAACCACTCATTGCGCAATCGCAAGAAACGATGGGCCCACCGGAGGTGCGTGAAGTACGTCTTCAAAGTGCTGGCATAGCGGAACATTGATATGCACCGAATTGCATCCCGCTCTGTTGCGGGAAAGCGGGGCTTCCGCCCAAGAGCATCCACGAAGGCTGCCCAACAGCGCACTCCAGCGATGTACGACGGCAACGACCAGCTGATCGCTGCGAGCATGTTCCGTTGGCCTGCCTCGTCCAGCAACGCACCCCGACCATTGCCAGAGGCCGCCAGCACCGCGATCGCTTGCCGCGGCTGCAGACGATCAGTGACCAGACGGCTCAAACCCGCTGCGTCCATGCGTTCAGTGAATGTTTGCCGGCCGAACGTTTGTGCAATCGACTGCTCTTTGCTGTACTCGTGCATGGCTTGTGCGACGACCCAACCGCCGAGGTCATCAACGGACATATCCGTCAACCGGGACAACCACCAATCAGCGCCTGCATTCGGCGGAGGTGGCCCGGCCACCAATTCAGCAAAGCTTTGCGCCTGCTCCGCGGGTGGAGGGACAGTGCGCGCCACCGGACGCTCCAGAAACGTTATCGTCGCCTCCGCGCTCTGTCCAGAAGAAGTGACCTCGCTGAAAGATCTTTGTCTCTTGTTGCTCTGCTCTGGGAGCTGGGAGCGATGCGCGGCCCATGCCGCGGACGTGAAAGGCGGGACGGTGTGTCCCTCACCACCTCGCCCCAAAGTCAGCTGGCCCTGCCCATGGGGTCGCGCCGCCCATGCAGTCGAAGTGAACGGGGGCACTCCAGCCATACTTGTGGCTCCAACTACGCGCCCTGGCTCGCGCCAAGGGTGTCTTGAGCCAACGCTCCGGCGCTGCAATCATGCTGTCATCCTGCATTACTGTTCCTGCGTATGTTTTGAACATGTGTTAAACGTGTTTTACGCTTTGGGTGTGATTTCACATGATATTCACATGTACTATGGCAGTATACGCGCGTACCCAGTCCGTGATCATCTTCACTACCAGTGTTCTGACCTACATCTGAATCTTACTCCATTGCAATGGCCACTCGCTCATACTTGTGCGTCAGCCCCTCATTGACAACATGCTGTGTCGAATACACATAAGAAACGGATGGCTGGGGGGGGGGCCCGACGAGCGTTCCAGGCGCATCAACGGCCCGCACGAACATGAATATACAGTTATGCTTCACAGCTGGATTCGCGAATGGGGTCTCCAGGGACGGAGCCAGCGCCGTAGAGGCGGGGGGGGACTAACAACATGCCTCCAACACGCAGGGCGCAGGCCCTGGAGCGAAAGCACCGCCAGGTGCCGCTCCCCACCGACGACGACAACGACGTCGACGTCTCAGGCCCTCGCCTCAACACGTTTTCCTGCTAAGAGCCTGTTTTCGCACGCCGGGGGGGAACATGCCCGGAAGAATATTTACAGCCCCTGGCTGGGTCCGAATATACACCGCACAGGTTCGACACACACGGTGGCACAGCACCCTCGACGCTCTGACGAGCTCCCCTGGACCAGTCCGGAAAACGTTCGTCCTACCCGGCGGACTTGGCGAAGCCGTAACAGGCAGGAGGAGCGCCGAAGCAGCCGCAGCACCGGAACGCCGAGGGAGACGCCCTCGGACCAGGGCAACATTCCTCCCTGGGACCCCCACACAAACACCACCGAAAACCTGACGGGGGGGCAGGGTGGGGCAACAGGACCCGGGGGCCACGAGGTAGGCCACACTCTGGGGTTCAGCAAGCCCGGCGGTAGGCGATTCGACCTCGAAACCCTCGCCGTCGAAACTCCCCCCCCTCGCTTCTCCAGCAGCCAGACGCAATCCCCCGGGATTGGACGGAGGGCGGGAGGCAGGGGAGGGCGACAGGGGGGGCAGGGGAACACTGGGCGAGCGGGAGGGAGGAAGACAAAAGGGCAGGGGGAGAAACGAGGACGACGAGAAGGCGATGCAGGGGAGATGACGCAGGTGATGACATGATGACAACAGCGTCGACGTGAACGAAGCAACTATTCAAGCGCGCGACGGCGGCATCTTCCGCGGTATGTGCAAGGCTGTTCAGTGGCACATGTCCGCAAATACTGCAAAGAGTGAATGCTGGAAAAATAACTTATAAGAGCAACCTGTGCGCCTCGTGGGTGCTCCGCGCCCACGAGTCCAGGCCCGTGCCAAAATGTGGGAAGGACCACTCTGGCAATTCAACGGCCCCCAGCTCCTGGAGGATGCTGACATCATCTCTGGATGGAGGGTATGCTAAATTTGCCTTGCTGGCAACGTACCTGACTTCAGATTGCATGTCCATGGCGGCCGCGTCAAACCAGAGGCGCCCTGCAATGGCAGCCAGATCCCTCTTGGTGGAGAAACCTCGGATGATGCATGCCAGGGCCGTCTGGTTGTCCACGAAGTGAATCACCCTGCCCCCACGCAGGTCCGCGGGGCACAGGGAACATATCGATGCAACAGCCGCCAACAATTCATACGCAATGATATTTGTGGTTCTTCCCAACAACTGCTTGCGGATGCCGCGGGGCACCCGGCCTCGCAGGAAGCGGATGTCAATTCCGCTCAGCAGCGCCACGGCTCCGACGCGCCCAGTGCCCTCCGCGTCGGAGTACACGAGAATGGGCGGGGGCGCCGGCGGTGGGAGAAGCGGGGCAGACCGGCACAGGCCGAGCGCCAGCACGTCCATGAACCACTGCAATGAATGCCGGATTCTCCTGGCCAGGGCCGTCGGGCCTCGGAGCTGGCACTGTCTCCAGAACAGTGGCCTCAACAATGCTCTTCCGAGGCGGTTGAACACCCGGGAATTCAGGAAAGCCAGCTTGCCGCAGAGTTTGGAGGTTCTGCCTGGGCTCAGGTGCCCGGAACCCAGGACTTCCCGGATTTCCTCGCACCATTGCCCTCTTTTCTCCTCTCCGAGACGCCAGCTCGCGACACCTCCCTCTACCGTGACCAGGAGGCCAAGCAAGGGCAGGCTGCGCGCGACGATTGTCTTCCGAGGGTCGAGTTCCCAGCCGAGCATGGAGCAGACGACCTCGTTGAACACGTCGGCGATCCACTGGGCGACGGGCCGCCCGTTGGGCAGCATCGCGCCGGTGGCGGCCCAGAATACGTCGTCGACGTAAAACAGGACGGGAAGAGCGAAGAGCGTCACAGCGATGCTCTTCAGGGCTTGCGCCGTGCGGAACCAGCCGGCAACCGCGCCGATATTCCCGAAGACATGCGAAAACAACGGTACAAGCTGAAACCGACCCAGATCAGTATTGAACGTCAACGACCAACACATCCACAGGTGCTCGCTGGCAGGCGGTAGCGTTTTGAACGCTGACCGGAAATCTGTTTTTCCGAGCACCACGTCTGGGGCGATCTCTGACTCGCCGGCGGCCTCGGCGATGCATGCTAACGCCTCAAACATGTGGTCGTGGGTGTGGTAGTGGAATGTTTGCGGCATCCACGCGCAATCGTTGACTAGGTTCTCCCTGAAGTTATGGATCTCCCTAGCCTTCCTGTTGCCGTCTCCCCGGCTCTCCCAGATGCCAAAGGACTCCACCAATAGCACTGTGCTAAGCTACGTCGCTGATTTCCCGGGCCGGACCAGCCCTGCCCGCAGCGATGCCTGCCTGCACTTTGTGCCAGATCTCTGCCGCAAGAGCGAGGTCGTCCTCCGTGCGCGGGCGTCTGGCCTCGGCCGCGCAGAGAGCCCGGCTGTTCAGCTCGGCGCACTGGCTTCTGAGCACCGGCAAGGGGCGCGGCCCGGGCCAGCCCGGCCTGCCCCGGCTACACCTGCCTCCCGGCAGGTCTGTACCAAGGCCCCCAACACCGAGCACCTCCGTAAGCGGAAAGCCATTCAAGAGATCCTCGATGCACCCCTCATCTGGAAGGCATGCCTCCGCGAGCATTTCGCCCATGAGGAACGGGTCCAGGCGGCCCAGTACGCCGACCTGGCACGCCGGGAGGGAAGCCCTCCAGGCCAGCAGCCGCTCAGCGCAGGCTTGCTTGCGGGCCCGCCAGCGCGCCAGGGCCTCCTGGACTTGCTCATACCAGGCTAGAGGGTCTTTCACCATTCTCTCAAGAATGTGTCGCTGTTCTGATGGCAAAACCGCTGCGGGTGCCGTTTGCTCAGAAGCAGATCGCCATTCCTTCACAAGATGGCGCAAGGGATCGTCGCACTCCTCGTCTGACTGCGGCCTCGCGGAGGAGTGCTCCGAAGACTCCCCCTCTGTGTCCTGAGCGGCGGCGCTGCTGGCGGCCGCCCAGGCCCCGCCCGCGTGGGCGGGTCAGGCCCAGGGCCGCGGGGCCCGCTCCGGCCCCTTGGCGGCCTTGCCGCCGCTCTTCTGGAAGCCTTTGCCTCCCTGCTTTGCAGATTTTCGCGCTAAGCCGTTTATAATGTGGTTATATCTTATGATATAAGCTGCGCAAGTGTGCTTATAGAAGGGGCAACTGTTAGTATAAGCAGCGTAACTGATTACCAATAAGTTATACCTTCTGAAAGTTGGCAACAACTTATACCCAATTGCAAGCTATACATGTGGCTTATATATACACTTGGCGCCATCAAGTTAACGAATTGTCAATTTGATATACAAGGTGTAAGAAGTTAGCAACTAGTTATAACTAAGTTACGCCGCGGCCCCAACGCGACGGTCCGACCCTCAAAAAAGTTATAAACAGTGACGAAAAGTTATCAAAAGTTATGAAAAGTTACGGGGGGTTACGAAAACTTACGGGCGCCCCTCCTCGTCGCCACGGCTGGAAGCGGCTCGAAAAACTAATGCGTTTGGACCCCAGGAGTGGTCCAGGCGAATTCTCAGGCGAATTCTTTGCGGGTAGGGAGGTCGGAGGGAGGGGGTGAGATGGGGGCGGAGGAGGAAGATGAAGAGGTAGGGACGAGACGACGGCGACGACGACGACGACGACGACCGAGATGCCCCAGAAAGCGCGTAGCAGAGCCCAAGCGGCAGCAGTCAGCAGCAGCAGACGGGTCTGAGCCCCCAGAGCCCAACAAACTTTCGAGCCGCACCCTTACGAGGCGACGAGGGGGCACATGGGAAACCCGCGCCCGAAAATAATCAAAACGGCCCCACACCTACTCCTCCTCCAACATTCGTCTTCGTCCTCCTCCTCTTCCTACTCCTTGTCCTCCTCTTCCTACTCCTCGTGGTGGGCGGATTTTCGTTGCGTGGCGGCGGGGCGAGCTCCGATGCGCGTGGGCGCGCGCCTGGCTATTCAGGCGCGCAGGGCGAGCCTCTGATGCTGCAAATCGCTGGTCCTATGGGGGTGCGCCTGCATTCCCTCGCAGGCTCTGAATCGGCGCCGACGGGGCCAGGAGGGTCGAGGATCGAGGTTAAGGGTCGAGGATCGAGGTTAGCCGAGGATCGAGGTTCATGGTTTCTGGGCCTTCGGAGCCCATCCTCGTCGCCGAGGCTGGGCGCGGCTCAAGAAACTGGCACGGGCGAGGAAACGGTGGAGGGTCAGCCCCATAAGGATGGGATGGGGAGGGATCGGCGGGCCCTCGCGGCTGGGATTCTCCATATCAGCGCGCGCAGCCGAAACAAAACCGCGATGTGCGCTACGAGCCTAGCTCTTGATGTGCGCTACGAGCCTAGCCCAATCCGACCAGCCCTTTAGGGCGTGAGTGGTTTAGCTCCCACCCTCTTCCTTCCAACCCCCTTCTTCCCTCCCCCTATACCCCCCCCCCTGCGCCTGGGCGGGGGGGGGGGGGGCGCGGGTCGCTGGAGCGCCCTCGTTGGCCCAATATTGCTCCAAGAGGGCCTCAGCGAGCCCAAGATGTCCTCCAATATGGCTCAAGATAGCCCAACATTGCTCAATATACCTAACGACATGCCTCCAATAGGCTCCAAGACCGCCTCAAGACTGCTTCAAGAGGGAAAGGGGCCTCCCAAGGAGCCCCCCGAGAGGCCCACACCCTTCAAACACTAAAAGGAAATCAACGCTGTGGCCCCCTCGCTTCTCGCTTCCGATGGGCTTCTGAGGCCCCAAGGTGGCTCCAAGATGGCCCAAGAGGGCCCCAAGAGGAGCCCAACATTGCCCCAATCTGGCCCCGAGAGCGCCCAAGAGCGCCCCAAGAGGGCCCCAAGAGCGAGAAATGATCCACCATCCTTTTTGATCGATGGCCTCCAAGATGGCACCAGGAGGCGCCCAGGATACCCCAAGAGGCCTCCAAGATGCCCCCCAAGATGCCCCCAATATGCACCCAAGAGGCACCAATACGCTCCCCCGAAGCATCCGAGACGCTCCAAGAATCCCCTGGGGCCGCCAAGAAGGCCCCAAGGCGCCCTAAGAGGCCTCCCAGAGGCTCCCAAATATCCCAAGAGATTCCGAGAAGCATCCAGGAAGCCTCTGGCCCTTCTGCTCGTCCTCCTCTCGTCATCGTCCGCATCCTCCCCCTCCTTTTCCTTCCTCCCCTTCCCCCGCCGCCTCCTCCTCCATCCTCGCAGTTTGGGGCATTGCGGCACCTCCCGTCCCTTGTTTCTCTGCATGCCCCCCCCCCCCCGCAAACTTCCCTGATCAAAGCAACTCCTCTGGGCATCGTTACTGGAAAGATGACATATTAATCCCGATCGTCGGTACTCTTCGCGAAAGTGGCTGTTTTAGGGTGGGCTGGTGGGCATTCGCGAAGCGTGAACAATTTGACTTTGCATCAGTCGCGAAACTGAAAGACTTGTCGACTCTCTCACCGTCTTTGAGAGCCCTCCAGCGCTTGCTTGGAAGGGAAGTGTAGATACTCTACCCCGCGCCCTGTGGGGTGCCAGGCGGATCGGAGCCCCATGCGTTCAGAGCGGTTTGTGAGGATGTCTCTGGCGAGGCGTTGGTTTCGGCGCCCGCTTGCCCGCGCCACCGCCCTCCCCCCACCCCGTTGCGTTTCACGATAAGAAAAAGAGAAAAAAAAAGAAAAAAAAAGGAAAATAAAAAAAATTAAAAAAAAAAAAAAAAAAAAAAAGAAAAAAAAAAAAAAAAAAACAAAAAAAGAAAAAAAAAACAAATAACAAAAAAAGAGGTTTCGCGGCCTGGGGGTCGGTCGAGTAGAAGACTGTCTGCGTTGTAAACACTGGCGGTAGCTGAAAAGAAAAAACAAAAAAAAAAAAAAAAAAAAAAAAAGAAAAAAAAAAAAAAAGGAAAAAAAAAAAAAAAAAAAAAAAAAAAAAAAAAAAAAAAAGAAAAAAAAAATAAAAAAAAAAAAAAAAAAAAAACAAAAAAAAAAAAAAAAAAAAAAAAAAAAAAAAAAAAAAAAAAAAAAAAAAAAAAAAAAAAAAAAAAAAAAAAAAAAAAAAAATAAAAAAAAAAAACAAAAAAAAAAAAAAAGGCTTCTGGGGAGAAGTCGGAGCCCCAGGGAAGGCCAAGCTCTTGATCGGCGTCCGATCGTCCGAGCTCGCCGCGGCGGGGCGCTTCTTGGCCGTCGCCTTCACAGGCGTGACCACTGCCTTCTCCGCCGCCGCGGGCCTCTTCAGCACAGACCCGCGCCCGCGCCCGCGGCCGCGGCCGCGGCCGCGGCCCACCCCCGCCACCACGTCCAAGAACCTGGCCCAGCAAATGCGGGTTGGGGGTACGCCCTCTCCCTCGTCCTCCCCATTCCCTCCCTCGCTCTTCCTTCACCCCTCCCACTCCCCCCATCCCTCCCCATCCCTCCCTCCCCCATCGGCCCTCCTTCCCACCGCCCCACGTCCCCGACGGCTGCCCGTCGGATGGCGACGACGACGACGGTAGCGCCGACGACCGACGACCGACGACGACAACCGACCGACCGACCGACCGACGACGACCGACGACGATCGACGACGACCGACGACGAAGACGACGACGACCGACGACTTGGCCCCCCTCTCGCGTTTGCTGGGCCCTGGGCGCCGATCGGCCATGCCGTCGACGTCCAGCTGCTTCCGCGCAGCGCCGTCGGCGTCCACTGCTCCTGGGCAGGGGTGCTGGGGGGGAGAGAGAGAGAGAGAGAGAGAGAGAGAGAGAGAGAGAGAGAAAGAGAGAGAGATAGAGAGAGTGATGAGCAGGCGGATGAGGCAGATGGGAGCGAGGACGATGAGGACGACGGCGATGAGGAGCAGCACGAGGATTGCGACGACGCGGTTGAGAAGGGGGGTGGGGAGTACGATGTGGGCGGCGATGAGGAGGGCAGGGGGAGGGGGGTGACAGGGGCACGTGGGAGAGGTGGGCGAGGGAAAGGATGGAGGGTGCGTAAAGAGAGCGACGATGAGGAGGGCGGGGCGGGGGGGGTGGCGACGGAAACGGGGAGGGCGATGGGGCATGGCGGAGCGGGCAGCGATGAGGAGGATGAGGATTGCGGGGAGGGGGCAGGACGAGGCGACGGAGCAATGCAATGTCGGAGGGGGAGCTGCCGAGCACAGCCAGCGCAAGGAGAAGAAATCTAGCTTTAAGAAATCCAGGGGCAGATGCGTGGGGAAGTTGAATTTCTTAAGGGGCTCAGTTGCCCCAGGTACCACCACCAACGCCCTTAAGAAGCCCACCAGTGGGCCCCAGGGACCGCCCAGGATAAAAAACTTCCATGGGGCCCCCCCTGGCTGCCCGATTTCTTATCCCACGTTCGGACTGTAGGGCGAGGTAGTACGGATTGTCCCTCCTCGCCTTCCTCGTCCTCACCTTTCCCCCCCTCATCGTCCCTCATCATCGCAATCCTCACTCTCATCATCGTCATCCGTACTCTCATCACCCTCCCCATGGTCACCACCCCTCTCATTGCAATCCTCAATCCTCCCACTCCGATTGACCACCTAGCGGCGCGGGTACTGTCCTGCGCCAAGGCCGCCTCCACCAGCCTGAGCGCCCGCGGCCGTCGGCGCCGCCGTGACAGCCTGCCCCGCGGGCGCCGTGGCTGCCTGATCCGCGGGCGCCGCGCCGAGCGGCGGCGGTGGGAGCGGGAGCAGAGCGCACGCCGCGGCGCCGCCACCCGCGGGGCCGTAGTGCGACTGGTAGCCGAACGGCACGACCGCGTAATCATGGACACCGACTCCGTGAGCAGCGCCGCCATTGCCATGATTGCCAAGCGGCTGCTGGAACTGGCCGTGCCCGTGCGCACCAGGAGTCAGCCGCAGGCCAGGGCAGTACGGGTCCCCAGGCTGGTGCATTCCGCCATCACGGATCCCGCGCGCCAACGAAGACCCGAGCGCGTGGCGGGCCTTCGGCGCGCGAACGGTGTTCGCCACGGTAATGTGGGTGATGCGGCACGGGAGCTTCTGCTGCAGCAAGTAGATCATCGCCTCGTCGATTGGGCACGGCACGGGCTTCGCGTCGATCGGGAAGGCGATGTCCCAGACCTCCTTGTCCTGCGTGGAGAGCTCCGCGGGGTTGCCGGGGTAGCGCAGCACGCGGCCGTGATGCTTCAGGCGGTACCGCGCGCGCAGCAACGCCAGCTCGTTGCCGATGGCGTCCTTCTTGCGAAGGCACTCGGTCGGGCCCTCAATGGGCTGCATGCCTGGGGGGGTCCTGCAGGCGACCCACACGCACCAGATGTCCCTCTTGCAAGGCTCCGATGGGCTCACGAGCCCCAGCTCGTCACACCGCTTCGACAAACTCTGGAGCGCCTGCTGGAAGGTGCACTGCGGGCTCAACCACAACTCCCACATAGCCTTGGTCATGTAGCGGTGGAACGACGGGCACTGCTGGCCCAACTGGCGGCCGCCCGCCTGGGCCAAGGGGCGGTTGCTCGAGACTGGGCCGTGCCGAGGGCCACCCATGCTCATCTTGCTCTTGAGGATGTCGGAGATGATCTTGCGGTCTCCGAGGGACAGGTCCGTGCCGTTCATCATTTGCATGATCGCCGTGGCCTCCGCGAGCTGGACCACTGGGGTAGACTCAACGGCCGCCTTGAAGTGCTCCAACGCGTCGGTCAGGTTCACCTCCCCCGTAGTCTCCTTGGAAACAGCCATGTGTTCCGCGACCTCGCGGCACGCCTCCACGACGTCCTTGGGCCCTCTAGCAGCCATCGCACTTGAGGCCTGAGTTAAGTAATCGACTAGGCTGCCGAGCAGCGCTTCCACTCGAGCCAAGCTCTCTCGCCGAGTGGGCGGTGGGAGCAGGCACTAGGCGCTCCAGCGCGCGCGTCAGAGCGGCGCCTGGCGCCCCCGCCGCCACCAACCCCCATGAACGCAAAATCCGCCAACCCTCAAGGCGTGTGGCCTAGATCAGCAACAAAAACAAATGCAAAAGCATCAAAAAAGAAACAACCAACAGCAACACCATAAATCACAAAAACAAAAAGCACACAAGTCAAAAAAGACAAATGCACATAAAGAAAAATACAAAAAAAAAAAAAACAACAAACAGACAGCAAAAACAAAAACACAAAAAAAAAACGCGGCGCCTGGCGGCACTTTGTGGCCCCTAGACGGCCGTCGCGGCTCTCGCGAGGCCTGCGGGGCGCCCCAAGAGGACCCTCATAGCCACAAGTGGCCCCTATTTGCCAGACCTACTGGGCCCTCCGTATGTAAATATCGATGGTGCCCTCTGCTGAGCCTAATATGGCTGCCTACTATCCTATGTCATGATCCTAACGTATACGCAATGTTGACATAAACCTTTCAGGAGCGATCCGAGTACGGGGCACCACCCGAGAGGACCTTAAAGGGAGCCAATACCCTAAGCCGAGCCCCTAAGACTCCCAATGCACGCTGCATGCGAGACAGAAGACGACCCAGTATGACTGAATAGGGTCGTGTTTGTTATGGCTCCAAGAGGCCTCACGGCCTATCTCAGGCGCGGTGGCGGGATGAGCCGAAGGCTACGTATTTATATCTGCCCTTCCAAAACACCGCTCGCCCCTTCGGAAAACGGATTGATACGAATTGTGGTCCTTGTATTGGTGGGGCGCGGGGTGGCAGAGGGCCTTCTGTGAATCGTCCAAGACGGCCCAAAGATGGCGCCCGACGCCCCCAGATGACACTCGCCCGCCCCTCATCATCCTCAACGGCCTCATCATGCAGGCGCCCATCGTTATCTTGCTCATCCTCCTTCTAGCCTTCATCCTCTTCGCCTCCTCCATGGGCCTCGTCACCCACTCAGCTGAATAGGTCGTTACTGGATGGACTTGCGGGGGTGACCATTCCCGCGCCCACGCCGCTTGTGCGGGGGGCTGGTGACGACGGCTAGGAAGATAGCGACGGGGAGGGCACGTAGGAGTAAGGCGAGGAAGAATGCGAAGAGGAGGAGGATGAGGACCAGGATGGGGCAGCCAGATTTGGGGCGTGATCGATAAGAGCGAGGATGAGGATCGGAAATGGATTATGAGGAGCCCTCGCCTCCCCTCATTGCTGATTGGTTTTCACAGGCGATGCATGGGGCATGAAGCACTCCCTGCGATCGAGGCCAGCGGGCTCTGCACGGGCGCCCGCGCTAGCTGTACCTACCACCGAGCGGCGGCACTGGGCGCTGAGGCCTCCAGGAAAGAAGGCGCGCGCGCTGACAAAACTTGGCAGACAGAAGCTTAAGCGGCCGCGAACGCGTAGGGGCGAGCCACGGCCATCGCGATCGGGCAGTGCTCTAGCGCGCTGCCACGCGCACGGGGGCGCCGCCTGGGCGGCGGCCCATGCGCCTGGGCGGTCCATGCGCCGCTCTACTGCTGGCGCTGCGACGGCGGCACGTACTTCGCAAGCAGCGTCATCGGCCGCATCTCGCTGGAGCGCCTCGGGCGGATCCTCATCTGCCTGTCCTGTGGGTCCAGTGGCTTGTCCCAGTCGTTGCCCCACGCCTGCTTGTGGAAGTCCTCCCTGACACTCTTCGTGTCTCTGCTGACCAGCTGGGCCACCGTTTGGATCAGAGCAGTGGTGACGTGGGCGACGGTATCGGACTTGTCCTTGGCCGTCGTCTTTACCTTGTCGAGCTGGATCTTCTGCTTGGTGATGGTCTTGCTCTGTACAGCGATCTTGCGGTCCTTCGTGCGCATGTCAGCCTTGAGCTCTTTGATCACCTGCCTGTAATCGTCAATGCGCGTCTGCTGGCGGCTGATCGTTGTATCATCTTTGTGCTTATGCCTCAGGATAGCCTTCGCCTCGTTCACCATTTGCTTCTCCGCTGCGGTCATGCGCGGCGGCATTGCTGCGTGGAGCACGCGAAGACGTGGACGCGGAAAGCTTGCGTAAATGCTTGAGCCTGAGCCGACATGGCTACGGAGCGGGCCAGTTTTTTCGAGCGGGCCCCACCCCCTTGCACGAGCCAGTTTGCCGAGCGAGCCCTGCCAATTCTTCGGGCGGAATCCTGTTCGCGCGGCAAGCGGGCGAACTCTCGTGCGGGGCCCAGCGACACGGGACTTGGAGGCCCTAGATGGGGCCAAGTCAATCCCTGTGGAGATACGAATGGGGGCCACGCACCGCGTGTAGTAGACGCACCCTGTGCCCCCCTCCCCCTCCCCTCCACCCACACGGCCCTCTCACGGGGCAAATCCCGCTGCGCGAGGCTGGCCGTGCCATGTTGCGCCAGGCCTGCGCCGATGCCCCCTATGGACGCACGCACCCACCCAAACCCGCTCAGCATTCCAGCTTCCACGGAGGGGGGCGAAGCCCCCGACGCACGCGCCCGCCTGAAAGGCCGCTGGGGTGGTCGCCATGGCGAGCGCAGCAGGGATGGACGAGACATGAGCGACAAAAGAAAACGCGTCTTACGCACGACGACAACATAGCGGTCTTACGCGGCGGCTTACGCCAGCCGCCCTCGCGGCACACCGCGTGGAGAAAGAGGCGGTTATGCGCGACCTTACGCGGGAAGATTACGCGCCAGTGTCCGCGCAGTCGACCCGATTTTCTCTTCGTCGCCCACATGGGGGCGGAGAGGGGGCATAGGGCTGGTGAATTTTACAACGCCACGGTGCCACGGGGCCCATTAAGCTGGGCGGCGCTGCGAGGGCAACAGTCTGTGAGCGGGCGAGGCGGCAACTCTCGGTACATCGGGGCGAGCTTAGCCAACCCCGCATAATCACAAGGCGCGTGAACGTTGCATCGCCATCCCTCCCTCCCTCCACCCCCCACCCACCACAGGGCTAAGCAGGGGGAGATCATGAGAGGGGCTCGGAGGAGGTTGGAGGGCGATGGGGAAGGGTGGCGGGTTCGGAGCGGGGTCGGTCGACGGAGGAAGCAGACCACCCCACCGTCCGCCCTCATCCTCCGCACCCCGACCTTCATCATGTACCTATGGTCCACCCCCTACTCCTCCCACAGACCACATCCTCCCCCTCCTCCTCTCCTCCTCGCCCTCCAGCTTGCCTCATCATAAGTCTCCTCATCCTCCTCCTCCTCCTCCTCCTCCTCCTCCACTTCCTCATCCACGCCCGCCCGTCCCTTTCCCCCCTCATCCTCACCCTCCGCATCCTCGCCGTGATCCTTCTCATCATTTCCCTTCTTCCTCCTCCCCATCCCTCCACACTTGCAATAGCAGAGGCTGCACGCGGGCCCGTCCCTGCTCAGCGGCGCGGCGGAGGTCGCACCGACCGTCGTCATCATGCTCATCGTGCTGTCCACGATCTCAGGCGCCTGGCAGGCGCGGCAAGGGAGCGGCGGGCGCGTCTGGGTGAGACGCCGTGGCCGTGTGGGTCGGCGTGGCCGTCGCCGTCTTCGTCGCCGCCCTCACGGTCGTCGTAGTGGTCGTAGTGGTCGTCGGCGTCGTCGTCGCAATCGTCGTCGCAGTCGTCGTCTTGGTCGCCGTAGTAGCTGTCGCCATCCTCGTCGCCACCTCTTTCGGCGTCGTCACAGTCGCCACACGTCGTCGCCGCTCGCCGTCGTTATCGTAGTTGTCGTTCTCGTCGAGGGCGAGGAAGATGAGGGGGTGGAGGAGGCTTGGCCGCGCCGCGGCCGTGCGGGCGCGCCCCGCCCGCGACGCCGCCGAAGGGTGGGCCCACCCCTGGCGGCTGGGCCTCGAGAGGCCCCAGGAGGAGGGCCGAGGACCGATGAGGGAGGTGACCCATCATTCGGGGCCCCATACGCACATGCCTGCTCCTTTTTAGGGGCGAGCCTCCGAATATCCGAGGCTAACGGCTTGCTGGCACGAGTTAGGGCGACGATATCTATACATATCCACCGCCCCTCGCCAGGCCCATCCTGCGCCCAGGAGCGGCGTATGCAATGCGCCCTCCTGGCGAAGCCAGGGAAGCATACACACTCCTGGTGCCAGGAAGGGCCTGGCGGAGCGGTGGATATGTATAGATCTCGTCGCCCCACGAGTGGGGCCGTTGCGAAAGCTACCTGGTCAGGCAGCGGGCGCGTCACTCACCAGGGGGCCCAGACTCGTCAAGCGCGACCCACTCCTCGTCGATCTTGTAAGTAATGGAGAACTTCGCCTTGACGCGCCGCATAGGGGCGACCGACGCGCCGCGGGCATCCAGAACACCGAACACGGCGCTCGCGCTGGGGCCCCTGCTGATGCTCTCGCGCGTGTCGAACGAGTAGGTGAGCTCCTTCTTGCGCGCAATGATCGGCACAGCTGGCACCTCAATCGCCTCCGACTGGGTCAGCACGTGGGCTGGTGGTTCTGCAGCTGCTGCTGCGGGTTCTTCCTCTGCTGGGCCGAGTTCTGATGTGGCTGGACTGTCATCGGCGAGATCCACCACACCGCCCGTCTCCGTAGGCGGATCCGCAGTCCCCGCCGTCCCCGCGGTATCCTCCGTCAGCGCAGCGGCCGAGAGATCCGTTGGCTGCGAGCTCTCGCTCATCGCCATGGCGGCGTTGGCCGCGGTGCTTAAGAAAGGGGCATTTATCTACCTCCACCGCCCCCTCCTCGTCCCCCCCCTCCCTCCCTCCTGGGGTGGTAGATGAATTTCCCCTCCCCATGGGGAGGGAAATTTATCTACCACGCCCCCCCCCCTCGTCCCTCCCTCCCTCCTGACACCCGCGGTGTGGTAGATGAATTCCCATTCCTCAGTGTTGGCCACTGCGCAAGGTCGGACTGGCTGCACTCGTTGCGCCTGGGCGCGGCCTCGAACGCTTGAGCCGAAACAGGTGCGGCCCCGCCCCCTCCGACACGAGTCCCCGATGGGAGAGGCATATCACGGGTGGGTTCCTATCGTGTTTGCCAGGCCGCGGGCGGTGAGGATGGCTGTTGTTGCGGGCGACGCAGCGCCCGCCTTCTCCCAGCAAGGGCCCCAAGGGGGCCAAGGTGACCGATTAAGATGGGCAGCGTACAGTCAAACTCGATAAGGATGCAAGGGCCTTGGAAAGCCATATCGGCACTTCTCGGCGGTGGTGGGTGTTGTGTCGAATGATACACGGTCAGGATGCATGGGCACCCTTAGAAAATTGCAAACACTTAACTCTAGGTTGTGGCTGCGTGCTGCCCGCCCCGCCCCCACCCCCTGCCCCGCCCACCACCGCGCAGTCAACCCGCGGAGTAAGGCTGAACGATAAGGACGCAAGGGCCTTGGAAAGCCACGTTGACGTTTTTTCGAGCGGAGCGGCCAGCGAAAGTTGCCAGGGATGGACCGAAGGGGCCTCGATGCAAGGGTAACCTAAGGAAAAAACACCATCCTTACACCGCGGGTTGACTGCAATGCAGAGAACGAGGAAATCCGTGAGGAACGGACTTCGGCATAGATGCCGAAATCCGCTCCCCTGCATCGGGTCGAAATCATGGACTTGCCCCGCCGCCCTCCGCATACCCCCTCCCCCTCCCTCTCAGTCGCCCCGCCCGCGCGAGGGACTTCCCCCTGGCCGTCGGCTTCCACGCGGTGGCGCGGCCGCGGCAGGCAGGAGCCCGATTGTTTGGAGACATGCCGAGAGAGACGGGGTCGAATGGTGGCGGGGAGGCCCATGGGGGAGGGGGCAAGGCACGCGATGAGTGGAGGGATGTGAATCGAGGCAGCGGCGGCGTAAGGGAGGTGATGCGTGGAGGGAGGTGATGAGTGGAGGGGGGTGATGAGTGGAGGGAGGTGATGAGTGGTGATTGTAGAGGTGATGAATGGAGGGTGTGGAGTCCCCCAAGAGCGCCGAGTCGATGCGCAGAGGAAATAATCCGCGGATGGGGGGGGGAATAGAAACGGGAAGTGCCGATCGTTTGCTGCAGGGGCAATGGAGGCGGGCATGGTGGAGGGGGAGGGCACCCTGAGCCGCTCGGACATGGCGAAAATTGTTTACGCTTCGCGAATCCCCACCAGCCCATCCTAAAACAGCCAATCTAGCGAAGTGCAGTAAGTTTCGAGAGCTGGGAGCGTCTTGTAGGCCTCTTGGGGCCATCATGGGGCCCTCTTCAGGACATGTTGGAGGCCTCTGGGACTCTGTTGGGCCTCTCTTCGGGCCCTCATGGGGCGCTCTTGGGGCTCCCTTGGGCGCTCTTGGGGCCGTCTTGGAGCCCTCGGGGGCCCCTCTTGGGCCTCTCCTAGGCCATCTTGGAGGCCATCGAGCAACAGAGACGGGAGCACTTATTTCAATCGCCCCCTCGGGGCCCGACAACTCGCCTCTTGGGCCCCTCTTGGGGCCTTCTTGGGGCGCTCTTGGGCGCTCTTGGGGCCGTCTTGGGCCGCTCTTGGGCCTCCCTTGGGGCCGTCTTGGGCCATCTTGGAGCCATCTTGAGGCTTCAAGAGCCCATCGGAAGCGAAAAGACGAGAATGCAAACAACATTGGGTGTTCCAGTTGTTGAAGGATTTTGGCCTCTCCAGGGCTTCCTTGGGAGGCTCCTTGGCCTCTTGAAGCCGTCTTGAGGCGGTCTTGGCGCCTCTTGGAAGCATGTCGTTAGCTATCTTGAGCCATGTTGGGCTATATTGAGCGATCTTGGAGGCCATCTTGGGCTCTCTGATGCCGTCTTGGAGCCATCTAGGGCCATCTTGGGCGCTCTGACCGCTCGCGACCCCCCCCCCTCCCCCCCCCCCTCCAGGTCCAGTGAGGGGGTAGGGGGAGGGTCAAAAAAAACACAAAAAAACACCCAACAAACAACAAGAAACACCAAAAAAGAAACCAAAACAAAACAACAACCAAAAAACAAAAAAACAACAAACCAAACAACAAAACACCCACAAACAAAGTAAAAACCAAAAAAACAACCCACAACAACACCCCCAAACCAACAAAAAAAAGACAAGACCACGAAAACCAAACAACCCCTCCCCGAAGGGGAAGAAGGGGGTTGGAAGAAGGGAAGATGGGCTCGCTAAACCACTCACGCCCGAAAGGGCTGGTGGGACTTCATCGCTGCCGCAAGAGAGGGCAACATTGTGGACCGCGATGGCGACAGCGGGATGCACCGAGATGGGGGGGGTGGAGGGAGGGAGGGGGGGAGGGGGGGAGGGGGTGATAAGTTTGTACCCGACTGTGAGCTTGTCCCGTCGTCGTCGTGATCATGCCTCGAGTGCCTTTCGGGCGCAACGACGCCCGCGCAAGCGGGGGGGGGGGGGCGCGCGGCGAGATACCTCGAGATACCCTGCGAGATACCCTGTGATAGACCATGCGAGATACCCGCGGGATACCCTGCGAGATACCTCGGGAGGCGCACCGCGAGATACGCGAGATACCCGAGACATCCATGCGAGATACCCTCGAGATACCCTGCGAGATACCCTGCGAGATACCAGGCGAGATACCTCGAGATACCCTGCGAGATACCCTGCGATAGACCATGCGAGATACTCTCGGGATACCTTGATGATGCAATGGTTATCAGTTATGCGTGTTTGGAATGTGAGACCGATGCGATGGTGGCGATGGCGTTGGTGACGAACGTCGCAGTTGTATGATGCATGGCTGCATGTGTTTCTCGGCTGTCTAGCTTCCTTGCGGACCGCAAGGGTCGGGCGCGAGCGCCCTAGGTTACTTGTATCGGCTACGCTGGGTGCGAGCACCGCCGCCGTAATCTAGAGGCACCGTGCACTGAACAACAGTAGCGTGCCTCCGAAAGCTCGTGCCTCCGAAAGATAGAGGCCCTCAAATCGCGATGCACCGTGCACTGGGCAACCGTGCCTGCCCGCAGCCTAAGCTCAAGCCATGCCCCCGCGCGCCCTCGCCTTCGCCTTGCCCTTGGCCTTTGCCTTGCTCTTACCCTTGCCCTTGCCCTTGCCCCTGCCCTTGGGGCGGCCCGCCTCCGCGGCGGCCCTCTTCGGTGTGATCTTGACCCTCTTGCCAGGCGACATGTCAGCGCCACCGCCCTCGTTCGCAGATGCCGCGCCCTGGCTGCCCTCGACCTTAGCCGACCGATCGAGCTCGAGGGTCGAGGCCGAGAGACTGCCATGAGAGCGGGCGGATCCAGACCCACACTCACTGCCCCCATCCGAGCCGCCGTCGGCCACCACCCCGTCATTTCTGACGTCGGACCACATCCAACCATCAAACTCATCATCGGAAACGGATTCGGTGGCCTCGTGAGCCATCGGCGGCTCGCGGCACTTTAGGCCCCTCGCATCGGCCGCTCCCTCTGTGCCAGCCTCATCGAGCGCCTGGGAGACCAAGACTTCCTGCGCCACGTCCTCCAGTGCGCCTGCAGCGCTGGCCCCCCTCCCCCATCCTCCATCCTCCTCCTCATCATGTTAGCTGTCCAAGATGTCCACATGTGGACTTATTGACCACGCCTCCTCCTCCTCCTCCTCCTCCTCCTCCTCATCCTCCTGTTACCTGTATCCTCCTCCTCCTCCTTGCCCAGTTCTCATCCCCAAAACACCTCCTCCTTTTCCTCCCCCTCATCCTCCTCCGCCTCCACGTCCTCCCCCCGAGCCTTCAATCTTGGTGATGATGTCGATGTGCGCGTTGAGCATGGCATTGCCGTGTTCGATCTTCGCCTCGAGGATCTCCTTCGTCGTGCCATCGCACGCGCGAAGGTTCTTCAGCTCAGCCAGGTAGGTCTCTAACTTCTTGTTGGAAGCGTCGGCGACCTCGAGTGGGCGAGGCCCCACGTAGCCCTGAGCCTGAGGGCTATGCGCCAGCGCGAGGGTCTCGGCCGCCTGCATGATGTGCTCGGTCAGGCGGCCCTCCATCTTGTCGCACTTGTTCAGGATGCCCTTCGGGAGCGCGGGGCCCGCGGTCGGCTCCTTCAGCCTCTTCATCGGAGGCGCTGCCAAGGCCTTGGGCCGCTTGAGCTTCTTCTCCCCGCTGATGGTCCTCGCCCTGATGTTCTCGTTCAGCAGCCGCTTATTCTGCTCGAAGCGGTACGTGGGGATGTACACGTACTCGATATCCGTCCACTCGCACTTCTTCCTGGGCGCCCGCTCCAACAGGCGATCGAACGCCTCGGGGTTGTTCTTGAACTGGGCCAGCTGACGGGCCTCGCCGATCTCCACGAAGTCGCCGCTTTCTTTGAAATTGGCCTCGTGCTGCTCAGGAAAAAAAAAAAGAAAAGAAAGAAAAAAAATTAAAAAAGAAGCAGAAAATTGGCCTCGTGCTGCTCAGTGAGCTTCGCCTCCATGGTCTCGGCCATGTGCTGCGCGAGGTCGGCGCCGTACTTGTTGGCGGCGTTCGCGTAGAACGCAGCGCGAGCGGCTCCCTCGATCTCCCCGAAAGCCTCGAAGTCCGAGTTGCCAGCGCGGAGCGACTGCACGCGCTTCTTGAGGCTGTTGCACTTCTTGTGGCAAACCACGCGCGCGACGCTCTCCGAGCCCTCCTTGATCACCATCAGCTCCGACTCATTGCCGATGCTCTGGCAGCACAAGAAGCACGCCCCGTAGTCCTCACCAGCCATCGGGGCCGCGGAGGGTTCGACTGCCACCAAGGCGTCCTGAGCAGCGGTGAAGCCAGCGGCTTTGGAGGCCATCGCTCGGGTCGACCGAGGATAGCCCGCGGCGCGGGCAGGGGGCCGCGACAGCAGGCGCACTCAATGCTTGAGATGACAGCAGCCATGAACTCCATGAATGAAAGTGGATGGCAGATGCCATGGATTAAAGGGGGCGGTTATGCTCCTCCTCCTCCTCCTCCCCCTCTTCCTCCTCCCCCGCATTCTCCCCGCGCCCCCATCCCCCTAGGGGCGCGCCCGAAGGGGGAGCCCCCCGCGTCTGCCAACGGGGACGGCTGAGATTGCCGCGCGCCGCGCCCCCGTCGGGCACGCCCTCCGAACTCCGGGTTTTCGGGGCCCTGAGGGAGGGGCGAACGAGCCCAACCTCCGGAGATGGGGTCCCAAGGGTTTCGGGCCGAATGCGCCCGAGCTCCGGGTTTTCGGCATGCGTCGGGGGAGCGCGGGGAAGCTCGGACGAGAATGCCCTGGATATACCTGGAGATATATTGGAAATACCTGAGGACACCTTGAGATACCTTGAGATACCCTGTAGATACCTTGAGATGCCCTGAGGATACCTGGAGATATATTGGAGATACCTGGAGATACACCCTGGAGATAGGGAGGAGCACGGAGGAGCACGGAGGAGGGGATGAGGCGGATGGGGGAGGAGGCGGATCCGAAAGAGGAGGATGAGGAGAAGGGGGAAGAAGGGAAGATGAGGAGGAGAGGGGACAAAGATGGAAGGGATGAGGATCGGGTGGCCAAAAGCACGATAAACTAAACCTTTTGGTGTCGATGTGGGGCCCAGGGGGGCCAAACAGTGCAAAAAACAAGACGTCCAGCCACAGGATTGTGGCCAACTTGTTTATGTGATTTTTCTTTCCCATTTTTTTGGCCCCCCTAGAGGAGGAGGAGGTGGTCGTGATGGGGGCCGCTGTGACCGAAAGAGCTACAGTCAACCCGCGGAGTAAGGATGAACGATAAGGATGCAAGGGCCTTGGCCAGCGAAAATTGCCAGGGATGGCCAGCGAAATTTGCCGGGGATGGGCCGAAGGGGCAAGGATGCAAGGGTGACCTAGGAAAAGTTGCTCATCCGTACTCCGCGGGTTGACTGTACTCCCGACTGAGGGGCGTCGACGACGACGAGGGAGGTAACGCGACGACGGCGCAGCGGGGCGGGCGCGCGGCACCCGAGGATTGGGCCGTGCTCGACTTCGTCTCGTCCGCCTCCTCCGCCGCCTGCAGCGGCAAGCGGGGGGGGGGGGCTCCGCGCGCGCGGGAGGGCGACGGTGCCGCCGTCGCCGACGACGACGCCTTCGCGACGACGACGACGACGGCGACGACGGCGGCGGCGGTGGCGACGACGACGACGACGACGCCAACTCCTCCTCCTCCTCCTCCCACGGGGCGCCCTTCTTTCAAGCGGGCGCTTCTGGCTGTGAAAAAAAGCTTGTGCGGACTTATGAGGAGGGAACGTGAGACGGGGGGGTGCATTGCGCCATCGTTGATGGATCCTGAGTTCACTCTGGTCCTCCTCCTCCCCCTCCCCCCCCTCATCCCCCCCCCCCCCCCCCCCCCCCCCCCTCCCCCCCCCACGAGACCAGCGCGGCAGCGGCGCGGCCGACGACGACGGCGGCGGGCCTGGGCAGGTACATCAGCGGCGGCACCGTCGGCAGCATCATCCTCGAGATGATGAGCTCCTGCGCAGGCGGCGGGGCCGTGCTGCTCCTCCTCCACACTCCCTCTCGACTCCCCGCACAGAGCAAATTGTTTACGCTTCGCGAATCCCCACCAGCCCATCCTAAAACAGCCACTCTAGCGAAGTGCAGTAAGTATCGAGAGCTGGGAGCGTGTTGTAGGCCTCTTGGGGCCATCATAGGGCCCTCTTGAGGACATGTTGGCGGCCTCTTGGCCCCTCACGCGCCCCTCTTCGGACCCTCTTGGGGCGCTCCTGGGGCTCTCTTGGGCGCTCTTGGGGCCGTCTTGGGGCCCTCTGGGGGCCCTCTTGGGCCTCTCTTGGGCCATCTTGGAGGCCATCGATGAAAACATAAGGCTGCGCTTATTTCCCCCCACCCCCCTTCCTCGGTGCCTGAAAAATCGCCTATTGGGGCCCTCTTGGGGCCTTCTTGGGGCGCTCTCGGGCGCTCTTGGGGCCGTCTTGGGCCACTCGTGTGCCTCTCTTGGGGCCGCCTTGGGCCATCTTGGAGCCATCTCGAGGCTTCAAGAGCCCATCGGAAGCGAAAAGGCGAGAAGGCAAAACACATTGGTTGGTCTAAGGTTTTTGAATCTGTTTGGCCTCTCCAGGACTTCCTTGGGAGGCTCCTTGGCCTCTTGAAGCCGTCTTGAGGCGGTCTTGGCGCCTCTTGGAAGCATGTCGTTAGCTATCTTGGACCATGTTGGGCTATCTTGAGCGATCTTGGAGGCAATCTTGGGCTCTCTGAGGCCGTATTGGGGCCATCTTGGGTCAAAAAGGACGCTCTGGCACCTCGCGACGGCCCCCTCCAGGTCCAGGGGAGGGGGTAGGGGGGGGTAAACCCCTCCCCAAAGGGGAAGAAGGGGGTGGTGGGATTTTCAGAAGGACTTCTGTTCTAGAGATTGCTTGAATGGGAAGTGTGAGAGAGAGAGAGAGAGAGAGAGAGAGAGAGAGAGATCCCTCTCGACACCCTCGTCATCCTCCATGTCCCTATCATCCCCGTCCCTCCTCTTCCTCCTCGCCCACCTCGCCCCCCCGCCTCCCTCCACCTCCCCTTATCCACCCTCCTCTTTTCCAATGGCTCTCTCATCACCCTACCATTCCAGGAACGAAAGGGTTGACCCCGCCCCCACCCCCCCGCCCGCGGCAGGGCTCCTTCGCGCAGGATGGTCACGGGCACGAGGGGGTCCCAGCGGTCGGTCATTTCCAAGTTCCCACCGTCGAAGTAGCTCTCCCACTCGAGGCCCGTGCCCAAGAAGGTGTCTGGCATTGGGACCGACCTGGGGGCAACCTTGGACACCTGAAAGTCGCGGACCTGCCTGCCACCAGCGGGCCCGTTTGAACTCACGAACTGGAGGCACTCATTGTACCCATACTGCAAGAGACTCGATCGGCCCGTGACCACAATCTCGCGCCCGCCCCCTCGGCCGCGATCTCTGACGCAAGCTTTGCACCAAGTCTGCCGCCAGATCCATTGCGCCTGCGCTGCCGTGATCGTCCCTACTGGGAGCGGGTGTCGCGTCACGGCGATCGGGCCGAACACGGGGGGGCCGAAACAGGATTCCCACCTCTCCATCCTCACCTGTTGGCGCGGCCTCGAGCACAATAGAGCCTACGGTAGGGAGCGGCAGTCACGCAACACCGACAGTTGAGCGGAAGAATGCCTTACACTTGGCACAATCAACCCGCGGAGTAAGAACGAACTATAAGGATGCAAGGGCCTTGGAAAGCCACATTGACGTTTTTTTCGGGCGGAGCGGCCAGCGAACGTTGCGCGGACGGGCCGAATGGGCAAGGATGCAAGGGTCACCTAGGAAAAAATGCGCATCCTTACTCCGCGGGTTGACTGTATTCGAATCTGGGTATTTGTGTCGAGTGGCTGCCATGCGCTACTCATGCTGTATTGTCTAACGTTCTACATCATGCATATCACATCCCCCGCGCGCGTGCGTTCTGAGTGTTGCAGCGCGTGGCAACCCCGAACAGATCCCACGGGCCAGAAGTATGTGGATGCGTATATCATGTTGGACCATTGCGGATGTGGAACGGGGGGGGGGATGAGAGGGGATGGGAGGATATGTAAGGGAGGAGAGGGGAGGGGGGATATGTGAGGGAGAAGAGGGGATGAGAGAGGAGGGATGATATGTGAGGGGGCCCCCCGCCCCTCTCGCCGACGCCGCTGCCGGGCGGCTGGCGGCGAGGGCGGCCGACAGCGAGAGTGGCAGCCATCTGCAGAGAAACAAATCGGCGCGCGATCTCTGGTGACGAGCCACAGTCAACCCGCGAAATAAGGATGAACGATAAGGAAGCAAGGGCCTTGGAAAGCCATATTGACGTTTTTTTCGAGCGGAGCGGCCAGCGAAAGTTGCCAGGGATGGGCCGAAGGGGCAAGGATGCAAGGGTAACCCAGGAAAAAAAAAAAAAAAAAAAAAAAAAAAAAAAAAAAAAAAAAAAAAAAAAAAAAAAAAAAAAAAAAAAAAAAAAAAAAAAAAAAAACTCATCCTTACTCCGCGGGTTGACTGCACATCCTGGTTTCCTTATTTCATCCTCCTCGCACCTCCCCCATTCCCCCAATCGACGCTCTCCTCTTCCCCCTTAATCCCCCTCGTCCTTCCCCCCCTATACTACTCCCCCCCCCGCCCATTCTCATCCTCATCATCCTCCACGCCGTCCTCCTCATCATCATGCCCCTCTATCCTCCTCGCCACCGCCCTTATCAGTGCTTTTGGTGGCCGCGGTGCGCCCTGGTGCTGACTGCGGCGAGGGTCGGAAGGCCGAGCGACGCGCGCACGCCAAACGCGTGCACTCGCAAGATGCAGCGAAGTTGCCGATGGTAGCAACAGCCAGGCCCAGGCCACCCGCCCATGATCACAACCAAGGCTCACCCGTTCGATCCCATTGGAAACCACCGAAACCCATGACGTCATCATCATCGGGCGCTGGGCCTTGGCCAGTGCTGCAGTCTGAATTCAAAAGTCTTTCAGTACTGGGCGAAAGTATTCGCCCGCCAGCAGAATCAAATGAACGTCATCAATGTGATCTGGTGAGACGAGATGCATGGGCCCATTGGCAATCCACAAATTCGGGTCGGACGCGTGCTGACTGCAACAGTCCGCGACAATCCAGCATTCTGGAACGTGCGGGTTGTCAGAAAACCTGAAATCCACAAACCCCGCAGCCCTGACATACCGACGGCTGCCACCTGCGATGATCGACATCACGTCGCCTCGCCGCAGGGTGCCGCGCTCCCACCGCATCGACCTGGACACGGATGCCGAGGATGGGCGAGGCGACCCGCCGAAGAGATCCAAAACCTCGGGCGCGGGCTTCGAGACCCCACTCAGGCCTCTGGGAAAACACGGCGACTTCGATATCCTATCCGTCAAATCCAGCACCAACCTACCAATGATGGGCTTCGCAGGGTCGAAGCCCCTGACACCCTTGAAATGAACCAGCACTGCCTTCAGTAAACGATTCCGACGTTCGTTGCTGACGATGGGCCAATTTTTCATTACCACTACCATAAGTAGGAGGGGGAGGGGGAGGAGGAACGAGGGGGTCCTCCACATCCTCCTCCTCATCCTTCCCCTCATACTTACGGTAGTGGTAGTGGAAAACGGGCCCACCAGCTGAAGCAGCTTAAATTCACACCAAAGTCAACCAAGTTCTTCGGCATCCGCCGACCCCGTCGATGGGGCCGCCAGGCTGGGCGGAAGCGCTGTAAGCCCGCCTGCTGCCCTTGGCCTTGGCTCGCAGGTC
>CAUYUJ010008303.1:0-7500 GCA_963575745.1 Prorocentrum cordatum
CCTCCTCCTCCTCCTCCTCCTCCTCCTCCTCCTCCTCCTCCTCCTCCGCCCTGGGCCGTGCGGTGCCGCTGTCGAGGACCCGTCGCCGATCCATCGGCGACGCGTAGCCCGCTCCGAGTCGACGTCTTCCACCCCGAGCCGGTCCCCCCACTGGTTGACATGGCCCCGCACAGGCGGAGGAGGCCGCGCTGGACGACGTCGTGCAGTTCTGGGTCGAGGAGGCGTGCGGCGCGGGGGAGGCGTCGGAGGCGGACCTGCTGCTCGAGATGCGGCTCATGTACGCGGACATCTCCGCCCAGGCACCCGCGGAGAGCCCCGAGGCGGACCTGCGGGCGAAGCAGGACGCTGCGGCTGCGCTGGTGTCGTCCGACTGGGAGCAGGTCTGCGTAAAGACACTCCGGCTGCACAGGGCGTCGAGTGGGTTTCACACGTACTGCCCGTGTGATTTCGGCACCTACAACTTCTTCTGCCGCCTTGACGTGATGGTACACTCCTCGCTGATAGATTTCCGCGTGCGGATTCCTCGCTCGGACTTGCCACCTGGGCACCCGAGGCCTCTCTCGGGTTCCCGATCGAGGCGCCCCTCCGCGTTCGATGCGCTCGTGAAGCTGGGCGGCTGGGTGGAGAGTCGTGCCTCGCGGCCCCAGAGGGTGGAGGGCTGCATCTGCGGGCTCGGGGGCACTGAGGCCGAGGATGGGTGCGATGCTGGATTGGGGCCGCTGACGCCAGAGGACACGAAGAGGCTCAGGGCCTCGGCGGACTGCATCCAGCGCGAGTGCGCCTGCCGCCTGTCGGAGGCGTGCAGGAAGCTGCTCATGTTCGTCGAGAGCCTGGCGTCGCACCAGGAGGCCTCGCCGGCCACGCCGTCGTCCACGTCGGCGAGCTCGGGGGGGCAGCTGACCCCGCGCGACGAGGTGGGCAGGAAGATCCACTCCGCCGCGACCAGGAGGGCCATCATGGAGCTCCGGCGCGGGGCCCTGGGCGAGTGCGGCCCCGACGCGGGCGCATCCGACGAGGCCCACGGCTTGCCGATCTCGGAGCGGCCCGGCAGCGAGTCCGCGACGGGCGCCGCCGCGCTGTTGGCCCAGGACCTCGCGGGGCTCGCGGCCCGCGCGGCCGCGGCGTGGCGGCTGCTGTGGGAAGTGGCGGCGCACGCCTCGGCCGACATCGGGGACATGCTCCGCAGGTCCTGGGAGGCGGAGGAGGTGGACTGCTGGAGCTCGAGGGGCAAAGAGAAGCGGCGCGAGCATGCGTGTGCGGGGCCCCGCGCGGATTCCTCGGACCTGCGCTCGGCCCCTCTGGCGGCGCCCCCGGCGCCAGGGGAGGGCGCCCAGCGCCCCGGCCCAGAAATCCTCGCGGAGCTCCGAAGGTTTCTGCTCATGCCGTGCTTTTGTTCTGCCAGGAACGGCCGCATCACCCGGAAGGTTCGCTGCAGCAGCCAGATCCGCGAGGGGCTCGTCGAGGACGGCCGCACCACGCCGCGCGGCGAGCCCGCGGCGGCCGCCGCGCCGAGGCCGCAGCTGGGCTCTGCGCCGAGGCCCGTGCAGGATGCGGACATCCCGCTCGGGCAGCCCCACCTGCCCGTCATCCTGGAAGAGACCTACGCGCACATGTCTCGAGGAAGAGAGCGCGCCACGAGCCTAAGCTTTCGAGGGTCCGCGCGGATGTCTCGGATCTTCGCTGGGCCCCCCCCTGGCGGCGCCGACCCTGGCGCGCTCCGCGCGCTGGGCAGGGGGGTTCAGCGCCGACCCACGAGATCCGCGCGGAGCTCCGCAAGTTGATGTCTATGCCGCTTTTTCTGTCCTCTGGCAGCGGGGCCCTCGCGATTGCCGAGCGGCAGCAGGCTGCCGAGCCTCTCACCGGCAGAGGCCTCGCGCGAGGGGTGCACGTGGTCGTCCTCGTGCACGGGTTCCAGGGGAACTCCTGGGACATGATGCTCCTGAAGAGCTACCTCACCCTGCACTTTCCGGGGTCGCTCTACCTGTGCTCCACTGCGAACGAGGACAACTCGGAGGCCGACATAGAGGAGATGGGCGCCAGGCTGGCCCGAGAGGTGGTCGCCTTCCTCCGCCAGCGGTGTCCCCGCACGCCAGCGCCCGACTCGCCGGGCATGCCCGCGGCCGCCACCGCCGAGGGGCCGCGGGGCCGAGACTCTGCCCGCGGGCTGTGCCTGGGGCGCCTGTCGTTCGTGTGCCACTCGGTGGGGGGCCTCATCGCACGAGCGGCCCTGCCCCTCCTGAGCCACACCTACGGCCCGCGCTTCTGGACGTTCGCGTCGCTCTCGTCCCCGCACCTCGGCTACCTCTACGGGCCGACGGCCGCGTTCAAGACGGGCCTCTGGGTGGCCAGGAAGCTCTGGCGGTCGAGGTGCCTGGAGCAGCTCTCCATGACGGACGCACCCTGCCCGCAGGACTGCTTCCTCGCGCGCCTGGCGCGCTTGCCCGGGCTCGAGCTGTTCCAGCACGTGGCCCTCATCGGCAGCCTGCAGGACGAGTACGCCCCCTTCCGGTCCGCGCGGCTCGAGATGACCAGCGCGGCCCGGCGGGACAGCCGCTTCGGCCCCGTCTACGCGGAGATGGTGCAGGGCCTCCTCGAGCGCCTGGAGCCCGAACGGTTGCTGCGGCTGAGCGTCTCCTTCAGCCTCACCGAGAGCAGCCTGGACACGGCCATAGGCCGAGCCGCGCACGTCCAGTTCCTCGAGAGCCGGGCGCTGATGAGCATGCTCATGCACATCGTGGCAGGGCCCGGGGGGCTGCGCACGGACAGAGCTCCCGAGAGGTGGCGCCCCCCGCGCCCCGAGGGGCCGCCCCGCGAGAGGCACCGCCGGGGCTCTCGGCGCCACCCTGGCGCGAGGCCCGAGAGCTGGCCAGGCCTCGGAGGCGACGATAGGGGCGAACAGCCCAGGGGGGAGCAATGAGCCTGTTTTTTTTAGACTCTGGCAAGTTTACTTGCATGGACGGGGGGCGGGGGCTGAGCCTGAAGCAAGCCCGGGGGGGGGGGGGCGGAAATCACGCAAGTCGAAAGGCACTTGCACGCTAGTATTCGCTTGAAGAGAGGCGAGGGGGGGGAGAGGGGGGGGGGGGGGACGCCATGCAAGTAAACTTGCCTGAATCTAAAAAAAAACAGGCTCAATACGTGTGTCCAGGGGTGCCGATGATCCCTGCCTTCGACGAGGCTCCCGGGCGAAGGCGTGTGATGCCCGCCCCCGGGCTAGTCGCCCCGATCGTCGCCGCCGAGGGCCTGCGAGTGGCCCCAATGGGGCCGAGGGCGGGGCGGGGACGCCCGCCGTGACGTCACGCCTCCGCGGCTCCGGGGGAATCCCAGGCCTGGCGGGGGGGGGCCCAAGCCAGGACCACCACCTTTTGGGTGGGGGGGGGGGCCCTGTCCGCGCCGCGCTCCCCGGGCCGTGCCGCGCGCATGTACCCCCACCTCTTCGAGTAGCGCCTGCCCCGAGGAGGGCCCTCTCTCGAGGCCAGGCGTTCAGTCGGGCGTGTCCCTCCACAGGAGGAAGATTCCAAAAGAGTCGAAATATAGTCTGGGAGCGATGTTTCTACCGCCTCTGATTTTTTGTGTTGCATATTTTGCGGGCCCTTTTTAGTTTTTCGTCCAAAATCCGCCTGTAGGAGGACATGCCCGACCTAAGGTTTTCAGTCGGGCCCGTCCCTCCACAGGGGGAATCTTCAACAATGGGCAAAACATTGTCTGGGGACGATTTGTTTAGCATGTTGCTCTACTATTTGGGGGTATTTTGGGGGGGTATGTTTTATTTTTCGCCCAAAGTCCGCCTGCGAGGGGGACAGGCCCGACCGGAACCTAAGGCCAGCCGTGGCCACCTCCCAAGGGCCACCCGCGCGCGCAGCCCCGGGGGGCCGCGCCGCGCGCAGGTCTGCGGCCCACCCCCTCGGGCAGCGCGCGCGGCTTCCGCGCGCGCGCGCGCCCTCGCGCTCCTCGGCGGGGCTCAACGAGGCGGCGACGGCGGCGAAAAGTGCGGCGCGAAGGTCCAGATCTCTCGAGCAAGGAGGAGGAGGAGGAGGAGGAGGAGGAGGAGGAGGAAGAGGAAGAGGAAGAGGAGGAGGAGGAGGAGGAGGAGGAGGAGGAGGAGGAGGAGGAGGAGGAGGAGGAGGAGGAGGGGGGGGCTTCGAGAGCCTCTCAGTGTTGAGAATGACGAGCCACGTCGTCACGTTTCCCGTCTGCTCTTCGTCTAGGCCCATGTGGATACGAATCGCCCAAATCCAGCCGCCGACGACGACGACGACGACGACGACGACGACGACGACGACGACACGTCGTCGGCATGGTATCTTACCACGTGAACCATGGAGGTCTTGACCCCACCCTCGTGACCAGCTCTTCGTCGAAGGCCTGCTCTCTGACGAGCCCAGGGTCCGAGAAGAGGCCACCCCCTGAGGGCAGACCGCTACACGGTTCCAGTCGCGTCGCGTAATCCCTCCAGCCCATCCAGAGACGATGACCAAGGGAGTTGCCCTGATGAGGGATGTGGAGGAACATGCAGTGGAAGAAATGACCGGGGGAAGCCGATATACCCCAAGAGGGGAAAGGACGGAGGAGGAATCGGAGGAAAAGGAGGAGGAGGAGGTCAAGCAGAAAGGCCAGAGGTCTCTTGGATGCCTCTCGGAGTCTCGTCGGATGTTTCTTGAGAGCTTCTCAGCGGCTTGGGGGCTCTCCTGGCGGCCCCAGGGGCCTCTCGGAGCGCCTTGGGTGCCTCGGGGAAGCCGTCTTGGGGAATCTTGGCGGTCTCCTGGGAGCCTCTTGGGGACCTCTTGGAGGCCTCTTGGGGGCCTCAATGAACCCAAAACCCAGGAGGCAAAAATGAGCCCAAGTAAAACCAAAACCCAGGAGGCAAAAACGAGCCCAAAACCCAAGTAAAGCCTTCTCGCCGAAGCCTTTTCGGATGCTCTGACACCTCGCGCCCCCCCCCCCCCATCCAGGTCCAGGGGGAGGGGGGAGGGGCAAACCCCTCCCCAAAAGGGGAAGAGGGAAGATGAAATGGGAAGCGCGCCAAACCACTCACGCCCGAAGGGGGCGGTGGGACTCCCCATCCGTCATGCTTCTGATCCGCCTGGAGGAGTGGGTCTCTCGTCTCGTCTCCGTCCACGCCGAAACGTCCCAGATCCTGCCAGCGGCGGCGGCGGCGGCGGCGGCGGCGCCGTGGTAAAAGGTTTCGGGCGGCGCGCAGACAGCACCTCCCCCCGGAGCCCCGGCTGGCCTCAGCAGGCCCCCGAACAGTCTGGGGCGGTCTCGACACCTCAACCTCGGCGCGCGCAGCGCCGCCGGAGGCGGCGGCAGGGTGCTGATGCCGCCCCGGAAAAGTCGGGGGGCTCGTGGTCATGGGCTGGCAACCAGCACCCACACCTGTGCGGCCCCCAGATGTCTCGGGGTGGAGTTCCAGGGGGGGGGAGCTGTGGGTGCGTGCGTGTGTGTGTGTGTGTTGTCGGATGGGGGTCCCCGCTCGAACGGGAGCCCCTTCGGGGTCCGACAACTCGCACCCATACGTGTGTGCTGTAGCGCCCTCATCGCCTTGCCCCCTCACATGCCTCCTCCCTCGAGGCTTGAGCGCGTGCTGCTCTTTCCACCATGGTGAGGCCGGATGGGGCTGCCTGGGCGAAGCCTCACCAGCGGCGGCGAGCGGCGTCGGCGGTCCCCCGCCCCAGGCCCAGATGGCCCAGCTGCCGCGCCAGATGCCAACGCAGTTGCCGCCGCACCAGCAGGGCCAGACGGCTGGCGGCTACCATGTGGCGACCGGGGCCTCCATCCACGTCCTCCTCCCCCTCCCCATCCACCCCAGGGGCAGCAGAGAGGGGGGGGGGGGTTCGAGGTTTTCGGGCGTGTTCGTCGGTCCTCGGCAGCACCCCAGCCTCGGATGCCTTCAGCAGCGGCGCCTCGCCGAAAGCATTCCAGGGGTGCCCAGATCGTCCCGAACGGCCACCGCAGGCCCGATCCCTAAAACCACCAAGGCTTTGCTAGGGGGGGACAGGCTCCAGAGGAACGCATCGACCCCCAATCGCTCACTGATCGCTGAGAGAGGCCTCATAGCCCACCCCACCCAGGACCATGCGATTTCGCTATCGGAAGCCTATCGCCGATCTATCAGCCACGTATCACCGATTCCAAGTCGATGTCCCCCCCCCTGATTGCTGCCCTCTTGGAGCTCCTGTTGAGCCCTCGTGGACATGGTTGGACGCGGTGCCGAGGGGGGTCCAGGGGTGGATTCGAAACAGTTTACGTTCACCGCCCGCCCATCCTGGTTCTCGATTGACGAGCCGAGCGTGGCTTCAAGACGGGGTGGAGACGCACCGGAAGCAGTCAAAGGCTGTCGCGCAGGTGTATATTTGGCACCCCGTCCTACGTTCCGTGCCGCTCCACTCCACCGCCAGTTCGACTCGGCCGTGTCATGTGGTTGATCGATTGTTGAAGTCATCTTCTGGTCGTCGGTTCGCCATCACTACCACCAGACCGGTGACAGGGAGACCGGGTCTCTGGGCCCCTGCCTCTTAAGCACAGCATGAGTGCATGAGACCAGAGATTGGCCAGAGGGCGGCCCCGAAGCTGCCCCGAGACATCCAGGGAGCGGCCCAGGAGGTGCCAGGAAGGGCCGCAGCGCGCCCCGCGAGACGAACCAAAAGGTGGCCCCAGGAGGGCCCGAGGGGGCCCAGGAGACTCTGCAGACGGCCCAATGTGAGGACCTCATCCCTCTAACCCCCCCCCCCAGGGGTGTTGCGGGACACAGCTGCCCCGCCCCATGGGGGTTCCTCCTTGCCGTTCGTGGCCCCCCGTTTACGACTGCTGCAGTACCTTGTTTGACCACTCCCCCAGGCGGACACACTGCCGACAGCGCCAGCGCCAGATGGCCCAAGCGCGAGCGTCTCCGTGTTGGGCCCGAGGCGAAAAGTGTGCTCCAAGTCGTATGGCGCTGCCGCGTCTTGAAGAGTCCAACGTTTGGGCGAAGGTGGGCCGAAGGAGGCTTGCACGGAGCCCAACGAGCCGATCTTGGAGGCCAAAAAGCGGGCCAGGAGGTGCCGAATTGGTGCGAAGAATTGTGTCGATTGGATGCTGGGGGTGAGGTGGAGTTCGGTTTCGCGTTGGGCGCCATGTGGGAGCCGTTTGCAGTCGTCCCCACAAGAGGGTAGGAGCAGCCAAGCAGCGGAATGGCGGAGTGTCCTGGGGGGGAACAAGGGGAGCTAAAGCTTTGACAGGAGCTGTCGAAATTTAGTGAGTCCCACATGCCACTCAGCCTGGTTGGCGCGCGGATTGCAGAGGCTGACGCCATTCCACCGACCTTGCGCAGAGCGGTCGAATAATAATGCCATTGACCACAGAGCCGGTGTAAGTGGGCTGTCTTGGAGCCGTCTTGGGGCCACCTATTTCGTGAATTGGGAGCCTTGGAGACCATCTTAGGGTCAGCTTGGGCCCAGCTGGATGTGATTTAGTGATCTGAAAGAGCGCGTTCTGTAGTTGGTGGTCGCTTGGAGGTGGGGGGGG
>CAUYUJ010008303.1:10000-12500 GCA_963575745.1 Prorocentrum cordatum
CGGGCCACAATAACAACCGGTCGCGGTGAACCCCCCCCCTTGGGAGGGGGAGGGCGGGGGGGGGAGGGGTTTTCAGAGGGTTTCGGGAGGGGGGGGGGTTGGAGGGGAGGGGAATCCCCTTGGTTTTGATCGACGGCGCCGAGTGTTGGGGGGGGCCCACCCCCCGGTTCGAAACGCGCCGCCGAATGTTCCCCAGGCAAGCGCCCGTGAAACGCGTTTTCTCAGTGATCTCGCGGCCGACTGTTGAGTATTTATGGATATCTCAGGCGTCGGAGGGTCGTGATAGAGCGAACTCGGACCAGTCTGGAACAATATTGGAGACCAGCTGGAGGTCTCTGGTGCGATTCGGGGTTGTCGATGAGGCTTCGTGGACCCGCTCGCAGGCCTGGGGAGCCCACCGTTGGGCCATGCTGGGCCTGAGCGCTGGCACAGCCAACAGTAGATCTGACATTTCTGGGTTTGAATTCGTGTTGCTTTGGGGGCCTTCCGCGCCAATCATCTAGCACGCCTTCCTTCCCCCGCGAAGCGACGGCCCCCTCATTCCCAGCAAGAAAGCAGGGGCCGACGCGGACCCCCAGGCCTCCTACGCTCTAGGGCTTTCCAACCCGCGGGCCCCAAGCTCGATGGTCCCAAGGCCCCAAACGGGCCCCCCGATGCCGAAGCTGAGGAAACGCGCTGGCGTCACAGAAGCCTCGACGCAAGAAGACGGGGTTCGTCTGCCCTTCCCGAGGGTCTCTGCAGTTCTGCCGAGGTCTCCAGACGTCCTCGGAGGCTCCCCGAGGTCTGACGTTTACCAAATCTACCCAAACACCTTGACCCCAGACGTCGCGGCAGAATCACAGTGCCGCGCAAGATCACGACCAGAGCCCCTGACCCCATTCCGGCGGCAGCGTCCGAGCCAGATCCGTCACTCAGGGCCCTTGGGGCCCTGGAGCAGGGCGGAGGCGTCGGTTGGGAGGTGTTGCTCGTACCGCCGAGATTTTGGGGGACCCAGACCTCTGTGCGTCGCGGAAGAACAGGAAGAGGACCAAGGAGAGGGGGAGGGGCAGGAGGAGGAGGAGGAGAGAAAGCCAAGATGCATCAACGATGCTGCAGTGCACCATCACGTTCCAAGTCCCCTCCCAGCAAGTCCCTACGAGCCCTCCTTCTCATTCTTCACAGGGAGCGACCCCTTGAGAGACCAGCACCATCTGGGCCTGCCAGTCTGGCGAGAGCCCCCTTTTGAAAAGGAGCGGCCTTGCATCCTCCTGGCGAGCAGGCAGAACCGCGAAAAGGTACGATCAGACAGTTCTATGCGGTATCCTCCGACGTTCCCGTTTTGAGCCAGGACGTCCCACAGGATGTGGGATCGTCGCACGATGCTTTAGAAATCATGGGTTAAGAAACTCATGGTCTCAGAACTTGAATAAAAACCCAGAATGCCTATTCAAATCTTAGGATCTACCTTGAAACATTAAGAATAATCGAGACTCTGGCCGAAAACTTGGGTTTTCTTAAGCATCGCCTAGAGTGTACTGGGAGTGAAACTCCAGGAAATCCCAAGCCAGAGCCCATGTTGAAAAGGAACCGCCCTCCATCCGTGCGGCTGCGACATCTGTTCGGGCATCGTGTCTTTGAATATATCGAGAGGTGTCGAGCGAGAGCCACGCTTTGAAAAGGAACCGCAGGAAACCGCCCCCCGTCCGCGTAACTGTTGCAAGCGTTGCAGACGAATGCGCGCAGCGCTAAAGCGAAAGTTTCATTCTAGACGCTCCGCGTAACCCCACCAGATTCCTTCGGTTCGGCCCCACCGGCGGGTTGGCCTGTGCTCGATGGTTGCCCAATTGTGGCCGCCTCTCTTCCTAATTTGTTGCAAGTGCACTTTGCGCGGTCTCGCGCCAATTATCTGTCGCTGTGCCCCAGCCTCGGTCATACCGCCCTCTGGACTTCGCCTTGCGGGCCGCGAATCAAAAAGTAACCCCACCAGCTCATCCAGAAACAATACCCAGACGAGTTGCCCTGATCAGGGATGTGGAGGAGCATGCAGTGGGATAAAAGGCTGGGTAAGATGCCGTACCCCAAGAGGGGGAGGATGGTGGAGAAATCGGATGAGGAGCAGAAGGAGGAGGAGGAGGAGGAGGAGGAGGAAAGGAGGAGGAGGAGGGGGGGGGGATGAAAGAGGAGGAACAGGAACAGGCAGATAAGGAAGAGAAGGAGGAGGAAGAGGAGGAAGAGGAGGACGAGGGCAAGCAGAAAGGCCAGAGGCCTTGTGGATTCTTCTCGGAGTCTCTTCGGAGTTCTGTCGAGAAAATCTTGGAGCTCTCTTGGGGCGTCGTGGGGGTCCCCTGGCAGTTCCGGGGGCCCCTTGCGTCTTGGGGGCTTTTGGGGGGCCTCTTGGGGGGGTCTCTTGCGAGCCTCTTGGGGGGGCATCTTGGAGCCATCTTGGGGCACCCTTGGGGGCCTCGGGGGCCATGTTGGGGCCATGTTGGAAGATATCGGTCAAAAAATTAGGGTTCCTCCA
>CAUYUJ010008303.1:15000-40000 GCA_963575745.1 Prorocentrum cordatum
ACGGTAACCCCTCGATCCGTGTAGGTGTTGCAAACGTTGAAGGCGAATGCGCGCGGCGCATACATGGTGAGCGTGTCTCAGGCGAAACGCCCGGCCTGCCTCACCCACACTTCTCAGGGCGCGACAGAGAGGAGTTCTCTGTAAGGATATGGATGGAGGAGGCAGAGGGGGGGGCTACCGACACGTTTGGGGGTTCGACAGGGAGGAGTTAACTGCGTAAGGAAAAGGATGGAACAGGAGGAGGACTGGGGATGAGGAAAGGGAGGAAGGGAAGGGAGAGGAGAAGGAGAACGAGGAGGAGGAGGAGGAGAAGAAGGAGGAGGACGCGGGCGGGCACTGCCGTCGCGAACGCTGGCCCCCTCCCCCCCGGCGCGCCAGATGCCCTCGCAGCAGCTGCCGCACCAGCAGGGCACGGCTGCCGGCTACCGCATGGCGACCGGGGCCCCCACCCATCAGGGGAGGGGGGGGGGGGGGGAAAAGGCCCATGCTGCTGGTGCTGTTGCTGCTGCTGCTGCTACTGCTGCTGCTGCTGCTGCTGCTCCTCCTCCTCCTCCTCCTCCTCCGCCTCCTCATCCTCCTCTTCCTTCCGTAGCTGTTTCGGCTCAAGGCCATGGTTACCCCCGACAGCAAGTGGATACCGTTGGCCCGCAGCTGTGCCACGGCTGTTCAGCCTGACCGTCCTTACCAGTACCGCGCGGGCATCTTGGCTGCCCCTGATTATGATACCTGTCTGCGGAGGCAGCACATGCCATGGCGGCGAAGCGGAAAGACAAGGCAATAAATTTCCTCGTGGTAATGTTCCTAGTCGGTCTGCCAGTCGTGGCGTGGCTGCAGCCGACGAGGAAGGCGCCTTCTTTGATGACGCTCGCGAAGAATACCAAGATGAGCACATTCGGAACGTCGTCAGAAAAATACCCATGGACAACCTCAAGTTCGCCAAGCAAGAGCTGAAAGCAGCCATGGCCAAGTCCGTTGGTGAAGTGGTCAAGACGGCAATCGATCCTATTCAATAAGCAATGGCCGCCCTACAACTCGCACTGGATGACGGTCCAAAGGCAGCCTCCTCTGCAGCACAAGCGGCGCGTAGCAGTAATTCGGATTCCCTGGAAGCCGTATGCTGAAGCGGATCGGCGTGGTGGACGTACGCATCAGGGAGCACGACCAGCAAATTGGCCGACATGAACAAGTTGTCAGTGGCATGCAGCAGCAGAAAGAGGTGTTCCGCCAAAGAGACTGCGATGTCGAAGCAGCCTCCAGCTCCGCCTAAGAGTACTGACAGGTCGTTCAAGAGGGAGATCGGCGCTACCAATCTTCGTGTGCCGGGGGCTGCACTGGTCAAGCAAAAACGATGTGCACGACTCAGTCTCCACGTGGTTCCGAGATGCGGATCTTGGAGACACGTGGGAGTTGCAAGGAGAACCTCAAGGAAAGTCATTCGGCGTTCAATTTAAAGGCCCCGTGGGGATTGCGGCGCGCAGAGTACGACAGGCATCCAGAGCGCTCAATGGCCCGAACATGCGCAGGTCCAGCTTCCTGTTGGTCCAGACACGACCCCGCACCAGATCCGCATTGAATTACAGGGCAATAAAGTAGTGGGAGCGCTCAAGGAAGCTGTTGCTGACAAGACACTTCTCCTGTACAGGTCGAACGGGTGGGGGTCCGAGTGGTGGACGCCGTTTCTCAAACTCGATCCACCACCAGGACGGCAGCCGACAATGGTGTTCTGGGCAGATGCGGCGCTCCGTGATAGAGGATGGCCCAGGCAGCAGACCAACGACATCGTCCGGGAGATTGTGGCAAACGACGCGGCTTCAGAGTGGTCTCTTTGACACGTTCTCACGTCGTGTTGCGAAAGCTCTGCCTGGCGCGCTGGCTGCTCCGACATCGTCGATCTGTTTCGGGACGTGGAACGCCAGGGCGCTCTTGAATTGGAGGGGATACATTGACAAAGCTACGCATCTGCAATCCCTTTCCATTTAGACGACCGTTCTAGCGGTTCAAAAAGTTCACCAATCACCCGAGCACTTGAAAATGCTCATCCGCAAGATCGCCCCCTGTTCAGTCGCACGGTGCTCGCCCTCTCATGGCAGTGCGCAGCGGGCCAGAGGTGGCGCGGCTACGAATATTCTTGTCGCTCGTGGAGACGGGGTTGATGTTGCTTCTCGCGCGCTAGCCACCGGGAGGGTGATTCGCACAACAATGTCGTACAGCGAGCGCCTTGAATAAGGAGCACTTACTTTTCAAAAGGAGCTCGGTCGTTCCTGAGGCTTGCATGCGTTATTTATCGTTCCTTATTCGTTATGGATTATGTATCGTTCCTTATGCGTTATTCCTTGGGAGAAAAAAAAGGCTTCATTCCTTATTTTTCGTTCCTTAGGTCAGGCCGATGACTGTATGCTCCAGCGGATGTCAAACGCGTCAGTGCACACAACCGCGAGCTTCCGCCCAGCGACGGGCCCAGAGCACGACTGCTGCAATCGAGGAGGAGGAGGAGGAGGAGGAGGAGGAGGAGGAGGAGGAGGAGGAGGAGGAGGAGGAGGAGGAGGAGGAGGAGGAGGAGGGGGGAGGAGGAGGCGGAGGAGGGAGGAGGAGGAGGAGGAGGAGGAGGAGGAGGAGGAGGAGGAGGAGGAGGAGGAGGAGGAGGAGGAGGAGGAGGACATCGCATGACTGTCGTGTCTGGCGACTTCAACTTCGCCTCCAGCATCGCCACAGATCTGCCCCGCCCTACCGCTGAGGTGGTGACGAGGACTGTCGCTCTCCAGTCGAGGCCAAGCGCATCAGAAGAAGCGGGAGGAAGTCATGCGATATATGACTGGGACGGCGTACGAGAAGCTCACGCACTGTCGCAAGGATACGACCAAGCTCGCGTCAGTCGATCGGGTCTGGATATCCGCCCCGCTGCGGTCATCGCGTCAGGTCGCAGTTTCTGACGGTGCATCTGATTCACCTGAGAGCTCACTGACGCCGGCATCCATGATCATGCCAGCACTCGAGTGGTTCCGAAGCTGGGGTCACGCACGCCGATTCGGGCGCCCCCTATTCCGAGAGGCGTGTTCGAGAGAGAGAGGGAGATAGAGCGAAAAAAACAGAACGAACAAACAGAAAAACAAAAACGCACCACGATCCTTGATCAGCTGACTGGACATGAGCTCGAGCGCCTGGAACAGATGGCGCCCGCTCTTCCCTTACCGAGCCTCCAGGAGCTGATCCGCGAAGCGGCCAAAGCCACGCTCAAGACGGAACGGCGAAAGACTCCGAGTCCATCGAGATCCAGCTCACATTTGGGAGGCAGGCTGGCAGGGCTGTCTGGCGACAAGACGGTGCTCTGAAGACAAAGCCCATCAACTCCAACGAGACGCTGAAGGCATGCTTGGCGGTCGACACGTGCGAGCGGAAAGGCCAATTTGAGGACCCCAGGCGCTTCCGATCTTGGACGGAGAAGACCACTTCACGGCAGCTAGAGATTGAGGGACTCAGAAAAGGCGAGGTCAAGGAAGCCAGGAAGAAGGGCATTCGCGGTCAGATCTTTGTCGTTGAGAAACGAGCCTTTGCTAAAAAATTGCGCCTCGGAGGCATCAGAGCTGGAGGCGAAGTGAAGCTGGGCGAGCATGACAAGACCAATGCGCTTTCGCAGCATTGGGCCCCTGTTTCGGCGGCAGTCCCGCGCAACGCAGACTTGAGCAGTCGGCGCCTGGACGACATCCGTACACTGTGCAACTGCACATCGGCTGCCCCTCCCCCTCGTCCTCTCCCTCCTGCACGGCGGTGGGTGCCTGTGCATGTGCGAAGAATCCGACGCAGCCAATTTGCCCCCCCCCCCCCCCCCAGAGGCCGTGGACACGCAAAAATACGCGCTGGGCGCATTTTACCCCCCCATCCGCGCACGCAATTTCACGCATAAAGAATCCGACGCTCTCAAGTTGGGCCCCCTCCTGGGCCCAAGTAAAAGGAATTGAGGAGGAGGAGGAGGTGACGAGGAGGAGGAGGGAACAAGGACGAGGAGGAGGAGGAGGAGGAGGAGGAGAAGGAGGAGGAGTGGAGGAGAGGAGGAGTGGAGGTGGAGAGGAGAAGGAGGAGGAGGAGGAGGAGGAGGAGGAGGAGGAGGAGGAGGAGGGAGGAGTGGAGGTGGAGAGGAGAAGGAGGAGGAGTCCAGGAGGGAGAGGAGGAGAAAGAGAAGGAGAAGGCGGAGGAGGAGGGGGAGGAAGAGGAGGAGGAGGAGGAGGAGGAGGAAAAGAAGGAGGAGGAGGAGGAGGAGGGAGGACAAGGAGGTGGAGCAGGCCAGACGGGGAGAAGGCGCAGGGGCAGCTCCTGCCGACCCACGCGAGGCGCCAGCGGCGGAAGCGGGCGCGCGGACCGGCGGGCCGCCGAGCCCCGGCTGCTTCGCCTGCACTGACCCCCACGCCTCCGCGGACCGCTGCTGGCTGCTGGTCGTCGTCGTCGTCGTCGTCGTCGTCGCAATCGTCGCAATCGTCGTCGCAGTCGTCGTCGCAATCGTGGTCGCAATCGTGGTCGTGGTCGTCGTCGTTGTCTTGGTCGTCGTCGTCGCGGGCGCGGCCGCGGTCGTCGTCGAGGACGTCCTCGTCAGGGTCGTCGTCCTCCTCGCCTGCCCGCCCCGCCTCCCGTGCCACCATGGCTCTAAGATGTTCTAAGGTCGAGGACCTGCCAAGGCCTCGGGAGGAGGAGGGAGGAGGAGGGAGGAGGAGGGAGGAGGGAAGGAGGGAGGGAGGGAGGGAGGGAGAGGGGAGGGAGGGAGGAGGAGGGAGGGAGGAGGGGAGGAGGAGGAGGAGGAGGAGGAGGAGGAGGAGGAGGGACGAGGAGGAGGAGGAGGTGGAGGGGGAGGAGGAGGGCGGAGGGGCGGACGGAGGGAGGAGGAGGGCGAGGAGGAGGGAGGAGGAGGAGGAGGAGGAGGAGGAGGAGAGGAGGAGGAGGAGGAGGAGGAGGGAGGAGGAGGAGGAGGAGGAGGAGGAGGAGGAGGAGGAGGAGGAGGAGCGAGGAGGAGGAGGAGGAGGAGGAGGGAGGAGGAGGAGGAGGAGGAGGAGGAGGAGGAGGAGGAGGGAGGAGGAGGGCGGAGGAGGAGGAGGAGGAGGAGGAGGAGGGAGGAGAGGGCGGAGGAGGGAAGAGGAGAAGGAGGAGGAGGGAGGAGGAGGAGGAGGAGGAAGAGGAGGAGGGAGGAGGAGGAGGAGGAGCGAGGAGGAGGAGGAGAGGAGGAGGAGAGGAGGAGGAGGAGGAGGAGGAGCTGGGGCTGCCAGTTTCTCTCACGCCGGGCGCCTTCGGCCCGGTCTCGGGCCCGGGGCCCTCACAGATCGAGCCGGCTCAAAGGCAGGGTGCAGCTCGGCGGCGAGCAAGGGGGGGAGATGAGGAGGGGGGGCCCTCAGCGAGGAGCGAGGAGCGAGGGAGGAGGTGAGAAGGGGGGGGGCCCTCAGCGAGGAGCGAGGGAGCAAAGGAGCGAGGGGGGGAGATGAGCGAGGGGGGGAGGTGAGAAGCGAGGGGGGGAGATGAGAAGGGGAGGAAGGCGGCGGAGCTTCTCAGAAGCACTCGCGCCTTCGCAAGGGTGTCTGTCCTGCCTCTTCGGGGAAGGCCCAGAGAGATTCTCGGAAGGCCGGGGGACCTCTGAGCCCTCCGAGAAGGTCTTCTCTTTCTCGCTTCTCCCCCGGGCTCGCCGCCGTGCAGCAACATGGGGTCCGGGGCTCCAGTCGTGATGTGTTGCGACGTTACATTCTTGGGGCGACGTCGGGTCTGAGAGGGCAGCCCGCCCGGAGGTAGTCCTGGCAGGCATCAGCAAGGTCAACACAGTAAGGTCAACACAGTAAGGGCGCACGGAAAGGGTGCAAGACCTTTGGAAGCCCCATTTAACATTTAGAGCTCTGTGGACGTCAACATTGGCTCAGGATGGGCCGAAGAAGCAAGGGTGCAAGGGAAGCCTTGATGAAGCAGCTCGTCCTTTCTGCGGGTTCTGGCTGCGACCAGGACGGTCTCAACACCCTTGCGCTCTGCCTCTGGCGGCACCCCAGGGGCGCCGCGCGCCCCGGTGTTGGGGTGTTGGGACCGCCCCAAGCTACTCGGGGGGCCTGTTGAGGCCAGCCAGGACTACCTGGGTCTAGGCCTCCTAGATGGGATCGGAGTAGATGGGGTCGGAGGATCGCGCCGCATCGCCGATGCATCGCCGATGCGGCTCGATGTGGAGCCCGCTTTGCTTCAGGCGGACGTCGCCGATACATCGCCGACGTCGCCGATGCATCGCCGGTGCATCGCCGATGCATCGACGATGCGGCGCAATCCTCCGACCCTATCTACTCCGACTCCATCTAGGAGGCCTCTACGGGAGGGGCTGTCTGTGCGCAGCCCGAAGCCTTACCACGAGGACCGAGGTTCAAAGACGTCGGTTTCTGAAAGTTGTTCACCTTGCCGGGGCCTCCTGGGGCTCCCTCGTGGCCACGGTCGGATTCCATTGTCAAGATTCTGGCCAAAACCCTGGACTGTATCGAATGACCTTCGGCCCATCCCACCACTGCGCCGTGTACTTGGTCTGAGGCCTCTTGGAATCTCTTTGGGATCTCGTCGAGGCCTCTCGGTTACCTGGAAGCAGTTTGGGGGCATCTGGGGGGCTGTTTCTGGGCCTCTTGGAGCTTTGTGGGGCTCTCTTGGGGTCTTCTTGGGGCCTCGTGGGAGCCTCTTGGGCGGCCTTTCGCGGCCTCTTGGGGCCTCCTGGGGATTTCTGGGGGCCAGGTGTTCGAGATGTCCGTGCGGGTCTCTCGTCTGAGCCCCCTCTTGGAGCCGTCTTTGGGGGCGCCCGGGCCGTCCTGGAGGCCTCCTGGGCAGTCTTGAGGCCCTCTTGGGCCGTGATGAAGCCTCTTGGTGGTCTCTTGGGCCGTCTTGGGGCAATCTTAAAACCCCTTTGGGCCATCCTGGAGCGTCGGGAAGCCCAAAAGGCGAGCACGCCAAAATCTGTCAGAAACCCATGGGTCATCAATGAGTTTGGCCTCTTCGGGCCATCTTAGGAGGCCTCTTGGAGGCCTCTTGGGGCGCCTTGGGAGCATATCCGGCCATCTGGCGGCCATCTTGGGCGTCTTCGACCGATCGCTCGACGACTCGGGACCCCCTTCGGCCGTCTTTTGGGGCCTCTTGGGGTCCACCTGGCCCGTCTTGGGGCGCTCTTATCAGGCGATCGCAAACATGGATTAGGGGGGCGTGGATTAGCGACGGGTCCCGTTTCCATGGGAAATCGTTGGTTCCCGCCGCCGAACGAGGCGGCGCTGGCCGCATTTTGGGGAGGGCACCTCCTCCGATCCATAGATTTGGCGACCGCGCGCCAAATCCATGGGATCGCTAATCCATGCCTGCGCGCCCCCGATTGGTACACGATCGAGGTCGGTGTGGGGAGAGTAACCCTGACGTTCTTCGCGTCTGTTGGATGTTCTTGTGCACTCTGGGGTGGGGGCACCCTCGAGTGCTCTTCAGTTTTGGGCGGCGGAGGGCCTCGTGTTCTCGAGGGATCGCCAATCCATGTTGGCGCGCCCCCGACATTGGCGTCCCGAGCTCAAGCGACGCAGCCCCCAACCCCCAACGCATCGAAAAAATCAAAACGGAGGTTTTTGCCGATCTTCGGCCTCCAGCGGCCCTCGCCGGGCCCCGGGACCGTCAAAAGACGACTCCGGATGAAAAAGCGGACTACTACTACTAATACTACTACTACTACTACTACTACTACTACTACTACTACTACTACTACTACTACTACTACTACTACTACTACTACTACTACTACACTACTACTACACTACTACTACTACTACTACTACTACTACTACTACTACTACTACTACAGTATTAACTACTACTACTACTACTACTACTACTACTACTACTACTACTACTACTACTACTACTACTACTACTACTACTACTACTACTACTACTACTACTACTACTACTACTACTACTACTACTACTACTACTACTACTACTACTACTACTACTACTACTACTACAAAATCTTATGTTGCGCTGCGTTTCTACTTGCTCGCCAGCGCCAGTGCGCCCCGGCAGCGCCCGCGGGTGCGCCCTGGCCTCGGCCCCGGCTGCTGCCGCGGCCCCAGCTGCCCCGACTCGCCGCTCCTGCCTGCTCGACGCGGAACTCTTCCACGTCTGAGCGTTTTCCCCTCCCTTTCCCCCCGCGCGGCCGCCCTCGTCATCTTCCTCCCTCTTGCGCGCCGGACAATTAGCCTTCCTGTTGCCCCGAATAGAATAGCCACACGCTGGAGCGGACTGCCTCTGCCTCGCCGCCGACAAAAGAAGCGTTACTTTCGGGCCCTGGGGTCCCTTACCGGCCCTCGGGGCAGTCAAAGAACGGCGCGGCACGGCTCTCCAGACCGCTGATGGTCCACGTCATGGACAATTCGTGGCGTGGGGGGGTCTGGGTTCAATGCCCCTCCTGGGCGGGTCTTGGGAGGCGCCACGCGGCGGCAGCCAGCAGCATTCCAGCAGCACTCGGCAGAAGTCGTGCGCATGGATCTAGGAGGGCCCATTCGGCAAGTTGGCGCGCCTCCAGGATCGAAGAGGAGTCCCACAGAGAGCACCAACACGCGTCAAGAGGCTCCGTGGAGAGCCCCGTGGCCCCAAGGTGACCCCACGACGGCCTCGAGATAGCCCAAGAAGGCCCAACAAAGCTTACCAGATGGTTCCAAGCTGCTCCCGGGAAGGCTACAACGAATGGAAAGCACAGCTGCTTCACACGTTCGTTCGTCATACGTTTTTTCCGATCGCCACGACTTCGCTGAAGCTCTGGAGGTCCCCGAGGATTTCGGAACAAAAGCACAAGGACTCGAGAGGAACTGTTGGAGGGCACACGAGCCCGCCAAGACGGCCCCAAAAAGTTCCCAGGGGGGCCCAAGAATCCTCCAAGAGGACCCCCAAGAGCCCCCCCCCAGGAAAAGCACGAGACGCCCCTGCAGGCTTCCAAGAGGCCCTCCAGAGGCCTTCGCTTCCTTATGAGTTGCTCTTCTTCCCTCGTCTCACTCCTACCTCCTCACTCCCCTCTCGATTATCTCAAGTTTGTTCGTCCCTCCTCCCTCGTCAAGAAGGGAACTGTCATTAAAGACACATATATATACACATATATGTATAAGTCATCCCTCCCCTCCTTCTCTCTTCGTTTCCTTTCTCTTTCCCTCGCGCCGCCTCACTCATCCTGCTTCGCCTTTTCTGCCTTTTCTCCACCATCACTCCCTCTTCCAGCCCCTGAGGTGGTGCTCTCCATCTCTTTCTCTCTCTCTCTCTCTCGCTCTCTCTCTCTCTCTCTCTCTCTGTCTGCTCCCTCCTCCCTTTCTTACCTTCTCCGCCCTCCTTCCCTCTCGATGCTCATCCGTCCTCCCCTCCCTCCTCTTCTCTCTCTCTCTCTCTCTCTCTCTCTCTCTCTCTCTATATATATATATATATATATATATATATATTTCTCTCTCCCTCTCTCCTCCCTCCTCCCTTTCTTACCTTCTCCGCCCTCCTTCCCTCTCGATGCTCTTCCCTCCTCCCCCCCCTCGTTTCCTCCCGCCCTCCGTCCGCACCCTCGTTTTCACTCCTGCGCCTCCCCCCCATGCACGCATGTTGCCTTGAGACCTCTTCAGCCTGTCCAGTCTGCTTCGGGCCGTCCGCCGTCTGGAGCAGGAGCGCGCCCCCTACCCGAGTCCACACTTCAATCTCCTCATCATCCCCCCCCCTCCCGGTGCTCCTTCCCCTCGTCGACAAATGCTCCAAGGCCCAGGAGGCGGAGGACGGGAGGAGGATGAGGATGAGCTTTCTCTGCGTGTGCTTCTCCCTCGCCCTGGTTGTTCAATCTCTTCGACTCGGCCCTACTTCTGGCCCGGGGCGCTGTGCCCCACTGTTCGACCGGACCGTGGTGGCATTGCTCTCGGCTGGCTCTGCTTGGGGCTGCCGGCCGGGGCAAAAGTCAACCGCACAGCAAGGACGGGCAACATTCCCAAGGGTACCCTCGCATCCTTGCCCCCTCGGCTCGTCCCAAGCGGCTTTCGCTGGCGAGCCTCGCTCGAAAAGCGCGAGCATGGCCCCCCGAGGCCTTTTGCAGCCTTACCGCGCATCCTTGCGATACGGGTTGACTGCACATCAGCTTCACCCCCAAGCGAGCGGGGTCGCCTGCGCCGACATTGGCGCGCAGGCTGCCCGCGCAAGGTCGCGCGTGAGCGCCCTCGTCTCCGATGTAGCGCGCCGCGCTGGCGGCCCGCGGAAGCCGCCGCGTAAGCTCGCTATGCCATCTTGCGTAAGACCTGTTTCTTCCGTCGATCACCTGACCTGCTCTCGGCGGCGAGCGAGGGGGGGACGTAAGGAGGGGCGGGCCTGCTCAGAAGGCTCGGAAGTCCCCCAGCCGCCGCATTTGGGTCATAACTCAGGTGTCTTTGGCGGCCGCTCGGGACGATCCGGGCACCCCCGTAACGCCCTCGGCGAGGCGCAGCTGCTGGCAAGCATCCCGAGGCTGGAAAACCGCCGAGAACCCAAGAAAGCCCCCGAAGCCCTCGAAGGCAACGAACCCGAAGCTTCCCCTCTCGCTCGCCGCCGACCCTCCGCTTCGACAGCGGCGCCGCCGCCCCCCGAGCCCCGGGCGCCCCCCCCGAGCGCCGCGGCCGCAGGACCCGGCGGCGGCCCGCTGGCAGTACGTGGGCGACGGCAGAGGCGGGCGCGCCCTCGGCCGGTGTGCTCGGGCGGCCTTCGCGTCGGGCGGCGGCGGCGCCCAGAGCTTGGCATCGCTCGGAAGTGTGCGTGTTGTTTGTTCGCGAGGGCCATCGAGGAGCATCCCCTGGATCATCGAGCCAAGAAGCCGCGCACGAGGCTAGACAATGCACAGGGAATGGACGTCCGAGCGATGGCGAGAGGAGGGTGAGGAGGAGGAGGAGGAGGAGGAGGAGGAGGAGGAGGAGGAGGAGGAAGAGGAGGAGGAGGAAGAGGAGGAGGGGGAGGAGGAGGAGGAGGAGGAGGAGGAGGAGGAGGAGGTGAGGAGGAGGGAGGGAGGGGCGGGGAGGCGGGGAAGGGAGGATGAGGAGGGAGGAGGAGGAGGAGAAGGGGGGGGCAGGGGGAGGAGGAGGAGGAGGGGGCGGAAGACTGGGGAGGGGGGAAAGCGTAGGATCAGTCTCTCGGGCGTCGTTTCCTTGGGGGAGCGATAAAACCTTGGGGGCCACGAGACGTGCACCTGTCGCGCGGGCCGCCACGGCCGCACCGCACCGCAGCGGCCAGCGGGCCCCCGCGCACCTCACAGCGGCCACCCGCGGGCGCGGGGGCCACCCGCGGCGGCACACGCAGCCCAAGGGGGGCTCCCCTGCCCTGCCGGCAGCCGAGGCGCGGAGCCGAGGACTATCTGGCTGCAGGAGGGGGGAGGCGGAGGAGGCGGAGGCGGAAGAGGAGGACGAGGAGGAGGAGGAGGAGGAGGAGGAGGAGGAGAAGGAGGAGGAGGAGGACGAAGAAGAGGAGGAGGAGGAAGAGGAGGAGGAAAAGGAGGAGGAGGAGGAGAAGAAGGAGGAGTGGAGGGGGCCTCTTTGGGCCCTCCTGGGGCTCTCTTTGGGCTCTCCTGGGAGCTTCGGAGGGTTAAGTTAAGTCGGGCATGTCCCTCTACAGAAGGAATGTTCAAGAATTGTCAAAAAATAGTCTGGGGACGATGTTTTGACTATTTTTGGCTATTTGGAGGGCATGGTCCAAAATCCCCCTGTAGGAGGACATGCCCGACCTGATCGGAGGGCCTCCTGGAGCCATCTTGGAGGCGGTCGATCAAAAAGAGGAGGGGTCCTTTATTGAGGGCCCCCCCCTGAAGAGGCCTCAAAATGACCTCTACGGGCGCTTTGGGGCCTCTCTTGGGGCGATCTTGGGCGGTCTCGGAGCCGTCTTGGGGCCCGCGCCTCAGATCTACAGTCAACCCGCATAGCAAGGATGGGCAACCTTCCTTAGGGTACCCCCCTTGCATCCTTGCCCCTTCGGCCTACAGTCGGGGCCCTGAAGAAGGAACCCTTTTTGTTGGGGAGGGGCTCCGTGTTCCTTAGTTGCTTTACAGTGCTCCTCGGGTTTTCCTATGTTTTCCTGAGGTTTTCCATGGGAACTCGGAGTTTCATATATGGGAAAAGGGGACCTCGTCCCAAATTTATCTTTCCTTAGGTCAACGCCCCGACTGTATCCTTGACGACGTTCACTGGCCAGCCTCGTTCGAAAGACGTTCACATGGGCCTCCAAGGCCCTTGCATCAGGGCTGGAACTAAACGCTGCTTTGCCGGGCTTCGGCTGTGCTTTGTTTTTCGTTTTGGCAGGGAGGTGCAAGAGAAGAGGTAGAGCAAAACGAAAAACAAAACGAACATAAAACGAAAAACAACGCTTAGGTCCAGCCCTGCCTTGCATCCTTATTTAATCGCTTCGCTCATTCCGCCGGCCCTGGAGCGCTATTTGGGGCCTCTTGGGGCCGTCTTGGGGGCCTCTTGGGGGCTTCTTGGGAGCGTCTTGGGGCTCCTTGGCGGCGTCTTGGGCTCCCCTGGGGCCTCTACTCTAAGGGGGCTCTTGGGGGCCCCTTGGGGCGGGAGGGGGAGTAGTCGATTGCAGCCACCCCCTCGGAGGCCACGATCCTCGTGAGGGGTGGCGAAAAATAGCCTCTCCCATGGGGATCGCCCGGGACCCGGCCAGGGTTCAGCCAGGGTGCTTTTCGTCCGGGGCCGCCCCGCGCGCGAACTAGAAACATTGTGGAGCAGCTACCGGAGATCTTGGCACGCCTCTGGCCCGTGGGGCCGGCAGGGAGGTGCAAGAAAAGAGGCAGAGCAAAACGACAAACAAGCCGAGCACAGAACGAAAAAACAACGCTTAGGCCCAGCCCTGCCTTGCATCCCGGCCTCTGACCGCGCCTCCTCATGACACGGGCCGCCTGCCAGAGAGGCCGGGGGGACCCTTGCGTGGCCGAGGCCCGCCGCGGCCGGAGAGAAGCGCCGCGCCCTCCCGCCGCTGCTCCGGCGCCCCTGCGGGAAGCGCGCGGCCTGCGTCAGTCGCCCTCCCGCCCGGAGGCCCAGACCCCCTCGAGTTATGACCCCAGACATGATCGCGTCGTTAAAAAATCAGGACAGCAAGTTTTCCACTAGTTCCGGCCCTTGGGGGCCCTCGCCGGGCCTCGGGACCGTCGAAAAACGACTCAGGACGAAAAAACCGGTCCTGGGGAGAGGGTCGGGATTTCCAGGGGCGCCGTCCTGAAAAAATCAGGACGGCGCGTGTCTGGGACAGAATCACGGCGGAAGGCTTTTCGCTATCTTCGGCTTCCGATGGCCCTCACCAGCCCTCGGGATCGTCGAAAAACGACTCGGGACGAAGAACCGGTCCCGGGGAAGGGTCGAGACCTCGGGGGGTCGGCGCTGTGAAAGAATCATGACGTCGGGCGTCTGGGGCTGCGACGTTGCCAAAACAGATGCAGCCTCGCAAAAGTTGCGGCCGGAGCTCTGGACCCGAGCCCCCCGGGCCCCTCACGAGCCGGAGAGCGATCCGCGAGGGCCCCGGGGGCCCGAAGCCCCGCGACGGCGCCCGCCGTGAACCCAGACATGCGACGTCCTGATTTTTTCAGGACGGCGTCCCTGGAAGTCCCGACCCTTTCCCCAAGACCGGTTTTTCATCCTGAGTCGTTTTTTGTTTTTTGACGGTCCCGAGGCCCGGCGAGGACCCCCGGGGCCGAGAATAGCCAACAGCTTTTCGTCCTGATTTTTTTTGCGACGCCAGCGTGTCTGGGAAGCTGCAGCGCCAGGGCCTCCAGGGGCCCCGCCGCCGCTTCGGCTCCAGGCCTGCGGGAGCTGCGGCCGCGAGGCCGGCGAGCTGCGGCCGCGATGGCGCCCAGGCCGCCCTCCTCGCCCTCGTCCTCCTCGTCGTCCTCGTCGTCCTCGGCGGCGCCGCCGCTGGCCTCCGCGGCGGCGGCCGGGGGCGGCCCGCCGGCGGCGAGCGCCGCCAGCGCGGGGGCGGCTGCGGAGGACGCGCGGGGCCTCTTCAAGCTTATGGAAGCGAGCAGTCCTCACCTCAAGGAGGAGACCCGGATGAAGTCAGGTTACCTCCCCCTTCGATGTTTTCGAATGTCATCCTTCTGCATTTCATCATCCAGGATTGTGTCGTTTCCTCTTCGCAGGCTGAGGAGGCTCGCATTCCCCTCCTGCCTTCTCGCCCCTGGTCTCGACTCCCCTGCACCGAGGCACCTCTGCGCCCGGACCCCCGCGGGCCAGGAGGGAGCGCGGCGGGAGGTCTTTCGGCCGAGGCTCGGCCTCTGGGGAGGGCCGCGGAGGGCCGCAGAAAAGAGCGGGCTCGGGGCAGAAGAGCGGCCCGGGGGAACGGGTCCCCAGACCTCCCACGCATTGAAGAAATCAAGACGGAGGTTTTTCTCGATTTTCGGCCTCGAGCGGCCCTCGCCGGGCCCAGGGACCGTCAAAAAATCGATACTTCTGGGGACCCCGTCTTGAAAAAATCACGACATCGGATCTCTGGGTCCAGGCCGCGGAGGGTCCACGTCCTGGGAGAATCATGACGCCGGGGGTCTGGGCACACCACCGCCGTGCCTAGCCCGGGCCACCCCCAGGCCCTTCCTGGGGCCTTGCGGACGAGGTGCTGGAACTCAATACGTGCCGCCTTCAAAGCGTCCGTGCCAACACGCTGCGCGCTGGCTGGGCACGTGTTGGCCCACGTTTGGGCGAACGGATCGCGCCAGAGACCCACGTTTGCAATATGACGCGTTGAGCTTCATAACAGCACGCTCCGCTAAGGGCCTCTAAGCCCACGCGCGTGTTGCGTAGCACGGCCGCTAAGGGCCTCAAAGTCTTCAGACGGTATTCTGCCTCTGGGGGGCCCTTTGCCAGGCCCCGGGACAGGCAGGTGACGACTCAGGATGCAGAGCCAGTCCTCGGGAGGAGATCCAGATCTCCAGGGGTCGGTGCACGTTGTGTGAAACAATGTGATGGCGTCGGAGGCCTGGGCCTGGAACGCTCCTGGAACAGAAGTTGGCATCTCTGCCTCGGCGGGAGGGCGGCGAAAGGCTGTCAGAAACAAGCAGAGGGAAGACGCGGGCGGCTCCGCCCGCGGCAGGCCAACGGACGCAGAAGCTGCCCCCCAAGGAGCCAGCACGCCGACTGGACCCAAGATGTCCGGGATGGGTCCTGGCGCGCTCCAGGAACCCAAGACGGCTCCAGAGGCGCCCAATACGGCCCAAGAGGGCCCCAAGACGGCCTTAAGAAGGGGACCACGAACCGAAAAGTCTTGCCTTTCGTCCCAAGAAGCCCCCAGGAGGCCCCAAGAGCCAAGAGGCGTCCCAAGAGTCCCCCAAGAGGTCCAAATCTTTTATTTCTTACAGGAACACGTGCATTGTTAGCATGCACGGCTTTTCTTTCACGGCGTTGAACACGGCCCGAGAGGCCCCCAAGTTCGCCCCAAGACGGCCAGATCTCCCGCGATGTGCTGTCTCCGTCCCGGCGTCACTGCCCATCTGCTTCTGCCTCTGGGACCCGCTGCACGGCGAAAGCCATCAAGCGTCAAAACGTGGATCTGGGGCGAAGGCCTACCCCCTGGGGGAGGGAATCGGGACACCTGGGGCCAGGCACTGGAAGAACATGTGTCGGGTACAGCCAACCCGCGTAATCAGTAAGGACCAGCGGCTTCCCGAGGTGGCCCTTGCAGCCTTCCCTTTCGCCCCAGGCTGCGCCCCGCTCGCAAAGTGTCGGCACGGCCTTCGAAGGCCATTGCATGCTTATCGTGGGTCCTTCTTATACGGGTCGACTGTACTTGGGAACGGCCTCGCCCTCGGCGCCATCTTCGCCATCGGCGGAAGTTGTCTGTCGAGGAACCAGCGCTTTGGGGGCCCAGTGCTCCTGGAGCTGGCCAGGATCTATCAGGAGGAGGAAAACACAGACACGAATCATCGTCGCTCCCTAGGAAAAGTGCGAAATGATGGGAAGTGGGAGACAAGAAATTCCAGAACATATCAGCAAATGTGGGGAATCCTGGGACGTGTGTCTACTTGTTTGTGTGCCCATGGGCCCCTTTCAGCTGGCCATGCACTCGGACTGAACGCGCTGCCCGCAGAGCCTGGGGGGAGCGGGTACACGCAGGAGAACTCCGCCTCGCGCGCGCGCGAGCACCAGCCAGCGCAGTCGCCGCCGCATGGAAAGAATAGCTCGGCCATGCGCAAAGGCGGGCGGAGGGAGGAGGAGGGAGGAGGAGGGAGGAGGGAGGAAGAGGAGGGAAGGAAGGGGGAGGAGGAGGAGGAGGAGGAGGAGGAGGAGGAGGAGGAGGAGGAGGGGCAGGAGGGAGGGGGGAAAGGGAGGGAAGGGAGGAGGAGGAGGGAGGAAGAGAGAAAGAAAGTAAGGAGGAGGAGGAGGAGAGGAAGGAGGAGGAGGAGGGAGGAGAGGAGGGAGAGGATAGGAGGGAGAGAGGAGGGAGGAGGAGGGAGGAGGAGGGAGGCGGGAGGAGGGGGGAGGGAGGAGGGAGGAGGGAGGGAGGGAGGAGAGGGGAGGAGGGAGGGGAAGGACGGGAGGGAGGAGGAGCAGGAGGAGGAGGCGGAGGGTAGGATGAGGAAGGAGGGAGGGAGGGAGGGAGGAGGGAGGAGGAGGGAGGGAGGAAGCTACGGGCAAGCAGGAGGCAGGAGGCAGGGGAAGGGGGGAGGGGGAAGAGGGAGGAGGGAGAAGGGAGGGAGATGGAGAGGGAGGGAGAGGGAGGAAGGCGGAACCGAGAAGGAAAGGAGGGGAGGGAGGGAGGGAGGGAGGAGGAGGAGGAGGAGGAGGAGGAGGAGGAAGAGGAGGAGGACGAGGAGGAGGAGGAGGAGGGAGAGGGAGAGAGAAGGAGGGAGGGAGGAGGGGGAGGGAGGAGGAGAGAGGGAGGAGAACGAGAGGGGAGGAAGGGGGGGGGGGGTAGGGAGGGCAGGAGAGAGAAGGGAGGGAAGGAGGAGGGAGAGGGAGGAGGGAGAGGGAGGAGAGAGGAGGGAGGAAGAGCGGAGGGGGAGGAGGGAGGAGGGGAGAGGACGGGGAGAGGAGGGGAGAGGAGGGGAGAGAGGGAGGAGGAGGAGGAGGCGGAGGAGGAGGAGGAGGAGGACGGACGACGACGACGAGGAGACGAGGAAGACGAGGAGGAAAGAGCGAGGAGGCAGGAGGAGGAGGAGGACGAGGACGAGGACGAGGAGAACAGAGGAAAACAGAGGAGAACAGAGGAGAACAGAGGAGAGCAGAGGAGAATAGAGGAGAACAGAGGAGAACAGAGGAAAACAGAGGACGAGGAGGACGAGTAGGACGAGTAGGACGAGGAGGACGAGGAGGACGAAGAGGACGAGGAGGACGAGAAGGACGAGGAGGAGGAGGAGGAGGAGGAGGGGGATGGAGAAGGAGGAGGAGCTGGAGAAGAAAGAATTGGGAAGAAAGAGAAGAAGGGGAGGAGAAGAAGGAGGGGAGGATGAGGAAGAGGAGGAGCACGAGTCCGAGGACGCGGAGGACGCAGGAGGATGACGAGGCCGAGGAGGAGGAGGAGGGGACGAGGAGACGACGAGGACGATCGAGCACGAGGAGGACGAGGAGGACGAGGAGGACCAGAGAGGACGAAGAGACGAGGAGGACGAGGAGGAGGAGGACGAGGAGACGAGGAGGACGAGGACGGAAGAGGAGGACGAGGAGGAACGAGGCGACGAGGAGGACGAGGAGGACGAGGAGGACGAGGAGGAGGGACGACGACGAGGAGGAGAAGGAGGAGGAGAGGAGGAGGAGGAGGAGCGAAGGAAGGAAGGAAGGAAGGAAGGAAGGAAGGAAGGAAGGAAGGAAGGAAGGAGGGAAGACAGGAAGGAAGGAATAGGAAGGAAGGAAGGAAGGAGGAGGAGGAGGGAGAAGGAAGGAGGAGGAGGAGGAGGAGGAGGAGAGGGGGAGGAGGAGGAGGAGACGAGGAGAAAGAGAAGGAGAGGAAGGATGCGAAGGAGGGGGAGGGAGAGCGGGGAGGGAGGAGAAGGAGGAGGGAGGGAGGGGGAGGAGAGAGAGGGAGGAGAGAGAGGGAGGGAGGAGAGAGAGTGGAGGAAAGGAGAGAGGGAGGAGCGTAGGGAGCAGGGGAGCAGGGAGCCAGGGAGAGGAGAGATGGGGACAGGGAGCAGGGAGCAGGGAGCAGGGAGCAGGGAGGAGAGAGCGAGGATGGAGGAGGAGGAGGGGAAGAGGGAGGAGGGAGGATGAGAGAAGGGAGAGGGAGGGGGAAGAGAGAGGAGGGAGGCGAGGCGAGGGCAGGGAGAGGGGAGGGAGGGAGAGGGGGAGGAGGGGGAGGGGGAGGAGGACGAAGAGGAGGAGGAGGAGGAGGAGCACATCCAGACCATATGGGGGGGGGAGAAGGGAAAACGGCAAACCCCTTCCCGAAAGCCGAAGAAGTGGTCTTTGGAAGTGGAAAGAACCGGCCACGCGCAGGGGGGGGGAGGGGGAGGGGGGAAGGCTTTTCAGAAGCACCCCTGCTTCTCAGAAGGCGCTGGCCTTGTCTGTAGATGTAGGGCCGCACCTTCTGAGAAGCGGCCTCCTGCCCAGAAGCCTTCCCCCTCCCCCATACCCCTTGTGCGCGCCGCCCGCAGAGGCAGGAGGGGGGGGCACCCTGACTGAGCAGAGTGGCCTCTGATGGTGGCGGAGTCGGCCCCCTCCCCCATAACCCCCTCCAGCCAGGCACTCTGGCTGAGCGCGCTGCCCGCCGAGGCAGGAGGAGGGGGCACGCAGGAGAACCCCACACGCGCGTGCACCTCCCAGGCATGCGACGTCCTGACGGTTTCAGTGCTCGGTTTCTGGAAGTCCCGACCCGTTCCCCAGGACAGGTTTTTCATCATGAGTCGTTGTTTGGTGGTCCTGGGGCCGGTGAGGGCCCCGATAGGCCGAAAATAGCGACAAGCATCCCGTCCTGATTCTTGTACGACGCGAGCATGTCTGGGCTGCCAGCGCCGCCACTGCTGCATGGAAAGAGGCATTGCCAGGGCATGCCCGGGCACGGTAATAACGTACAGATGCGCCCTGCAGACAGGAGGCCTCGGACGGCGAGAGCTACTCCGACGACGAGGAGCTGGGGGTACGTCTCCTCCCCCCAGACCCCCCTTGCTCGACTAGACGTAAGGGTGGCCCTTCGCCAGAGTGACCTTTGGTGCGTACCCAGTGGGGTCCCCTGACCTCTGAACGCGAAGCGGTAGCAGAGGCTCGCGCGCCCAGGTTTGGCCACCCCGCGTCCCCCGTGAAGCCGCGCACCAGAGGTCACTCGTGCCTGGGGTCACCCTTGCGCGTAGCCGACTTGTTGCGTCGTGGGAACGACAACAACAACAACAACAACAACAACAACAACAACAACAACAACAACAACAACAACAACCACAACCACAACAACAACATCATCAACAACAACGTCAACAACCGCAGCAGCAGCAGCAACAACAACAACAACAGCAACAACAACATAATCAGCAACAACAGCAACAGCAGCAGCAACTAAAACCAAAACAAAAGCAATAGCAAAAGCGACAACAACAACAACAACAACAACAACAACAACAACAACAACAACAACAACAGCAACAACAACAACAACCATGTTAAGACTGTTCGCTCTGATTGGCACGCGTGTCTTGCATTCCGTATACTCCAACCCTCGATGCCCGCCCACTTCGTCTTCGATTGTACCCCCTTTCGGGGAGAATCTCTTCCGTGTCGGCCACTGACTGGAGCGCGAAGAAGCCTCAAGCGAGAGCACCGTTGCTGAATTCGGGGGCCTCTATGGCTAGGGGCTCTCGGAATACATATGGAAAAATATCGAACGGGAGCCCTTGTCGCCGTGTCCGGGCCTCCACCAACTTGCTTGAATTACGGGAAAGTCTCGAGCGAGAGCGCCGTTCCTGAGTTCGGGGGCCTTCTTGGCCAGGGGCTCTCGGAGTAAATCGTGAGGAAGTATCGAGCAGGAGCCCTTGTCGACGTGGCTGGGCCTCCGCCAACTTAATTGAATTGCGAGGAAGTCTCGAGCGAGAGCGCCGTTCCTGAGTTCGAGGACCTCTCTGGCCAGGATGTCCCGGGGTAAATTGTGAGGAAGTATTGAGCGGGAGCCGTTGTTCTCGTAGTTGAGCATCCAAGGGCCCACATTTAGGCTCAAGCCAACGCTCAAGCGGGAGCTTCGTTTTCACAGAAAATAGAGCCAGCGTCGAGGCGAGAGCGCGGGGAACCGTTTGTGGTGATCAACAATAATTGTTCTTCAGAGATGAGTAAACAACAACAACAACAATAATTATACTTATAGTAGTAATAATAATAATAATAACAATAACAATAACAATAACAATAATGAGAATAACAATAATGATAATAATAATAATAATAGTAATAATAATAATAATAGTAATAATAATAATAGCAACAACAAACATGTTAAGATCGAACCCCTTTTGTGGGGTATACCTTTCTTCCCTGCAGGCCGGGCCCCTGCAAGCGGCGGGGCGGCCGCGGACCGTCGGCCTGGCCAGCGGCAGCGGTGATCGGCGGGGCGGCCGCGGGCCGCAGACCGTCGACCCGACCCCAAGAGGGACGGACAGGGGACCGACCACGACGACGACGACGACGACGACGACGACGACGACGACGACGACGACGACGACGACGACGACGACGATGTCGACGACGACGGCGACGACGACGACGACGACGACGACGACGACGTCGGCGACGACGAGCGAAAGCGAGAGCGAGAGAGAACGACAGCAGGGCCACGAAGGACACGAAGTGGGCCACGAAGAACGACAGCGGGGACACGAAGGGAATGCGTATGGGGCCATGAAGAGCGCGAACGAGCGGGGCCACGAAAGGCAGATAATGCGGGGCCACAGAAGGCAACGATAGGGCCACTGAGGGTAGCAACTGGGCCACGTAGGACAGTGATGGGGGCCACAAACGGCGACAGCGGGGCCACAAACGGCATGCACATGGGGCCACAACGGGCGCGACTCCTGGGTGCCTGGGTGCCGGGAGCGCGGCGCTTGAGCAAATTGCAGGAAATTCCCACGCAAGGGCGCTATTCTTCAGTAAATTGCAAGCAAGTCTCCAGCGAGAGCGCGACTCCAGAGCGCCGGGAGAGCGATTCCTGTATAAATTGCAAGGATGTCCCAAGCGAGAGCACGATTCCTGAATAAAATGCGAGGAAGTCTCGGGCGGGAGCGGGGGTCCTCGCTAAATTGTGAGGATGTCTCAGGCGGGAGGCGTTGTTGTTGTAACCCGGGGGCCAGGGGCCCAGTTTGAGTATCAACATTTTCCCTGGCAGAAAACAAGGTGCGAGCGTCGAGGGGCACACTTTGATTGAGAAAAAAACAGTCTGCACCGGTGGGGGGTCAACACTAATTATTATTTTGAAATGAGAGTTCTTCAACAACAACCACCACCACCACCACAACAACAAGAAGAAGAAGAAGAAGAAGAAGAAGAAGAAGAACAGCAGCAGCAGCAACAACAGCAGCAGCAACAACAACAGCAGCAACAACAACAACAAAAAGCAAACAAAAAACAATAGCGGAATGCGCGTTTGGCCGTTTTCGCCCTCCGAGGGGGGCCGTGGCGGGCCCCGGGGCCTTCCGAGCACGACCTGGACCGAAGGGCCAGCCCCCGCGGGAAGAGGTCAAGACAACCGGGGGGGGGCCCATGCCGCGCAGCTGCCGCGGCGACGCGTCGGCGGCCTGGGCGCTCCTCGTGCCCTGTCCGCCGCTCGGGCCTCATATCTCGGGGCCCCCCCTCGCCGCCACGGACCTCGGACCATGGGCCAGGGCTCCGGCGAGGAGGGCCCCATGGAGGCCTTTGTGCGAGAGGGTTCACTCGGGAGCCGCCGCCTCAGAGGCCTTGACCGAGAAGCCCGCGGGCCCTCTCGATGGAGCCGCTCAACCCCTCGCCCCTCACCCCCCCGCCTGCTGCGCGCCGCCCGCGGCGGAGGAGGAGGGCCCGGCCCCGGCCGCGGCCTCGAGCTCCGCGAGGTCGAGCTCCACGACGAGTTCCGCGAGCTCCGAGTCCCCGGCCTCGTCGAGCTCCACGGGGTCCAAGCCTGGGCCCGGTTCGGCCGCTGGCCCTGCGGCCGCCTGCTGCCCCGCCGACCCTGGCGCGCCGCCGCCCGGGGAGGGCCCGCCCCCCGCGGCCTCGCGCCCCGCGAGCTCGAGCTCCACGAGCTCCGAGTCCCGGGCCGCGGGGGCGAGGCCCGATGAGCCCAGGCCCGGCTCGGCGGCCGGCCCCGCCGCCCCCTGCGCCCAGAGTGACGCGCGGGGCCCCGGCGCAGGCGACAGTGAGGGCGAGGAGGAGGAAGACGAGGAGGAGTACGAGGACGAGTTCGACGACAGCCAGCAGCCGACAGAGGACTCGTACGAGGGCGAGTTCGAGGGCGACGCGAGCGGCAGCCTCGGCACGCCAGCGCCGGGCGCTGCTCCCGGCCCTGCGCCGGCTGAGGAGGTCCTGGCTCCGGCCGAGGGGTGCGCCCAGGCCGAGGGGGCGAGCTCGGCCACGAGCTCGGCGAGCTCCGAGTCCGCGACCTCGAGTGCCAGGCCCGAGCCCGGGCCTGGCTCGGCCGCTGCCCTCGCCGCCCCCTGCGCCACGCGGGGCCCCAGCGCGGGCGACGAGGAGGGCGAGGGCGAGGAGACCACGCACCAGGGCGAGTTCGACGACAGCCAGCGGCCGACGAAGAGCACGCGCGACGAGGACGAGGCCGAGGACATGCGGCAGCCGGCAGAGGACTCGCACGAGGGCGCGTTGGAGGGCGACGCGAGCGGCAGCCCCGACACGTCAGCGCCAGGCAGTGCCCCCGGCGAGGAGGGGAGCGAGGCGGCCTCGGAGGCCCTGGCCGAGGAGGTCGCACTCCTCGCCGAGGCCCTGGCCGAGGAGGTCGACCTGGCCCCGGCCGAGGAGTGCGCCCAGGTCGAAGAGGGAGCGCAGGCCGACGAGAAGGGGGCGCGGCCTCCAGAGGAGGCGCTGGTCCAGGAAGGCGGGAGGCCGCCCGCGCCCGCCCTCGCGGAGGAGAGCGGCGGCCAGGGCGCCCAGCCCGAGGAGGCTGCCAGGGCCGAGGGCGGCGCCGCGGCCGAGGCGGAGGCCGCCCGCCGCGTGGGTGGCCAGGAGGCGCCACCGCCCGCGGCCCCGCCAGCTCGCCCCGGGTCGTCCAGGTCCTCCTCGAGGTCGTCCTCCTCCGGGTCCAGGTCCACCTCGGGGTCCCCCCGGCGGGCGCGCGCGAGATCCTCCTCCTCCAGGTCGGGGTCCGCGGCGCGGTCGCCGTCGCCGACCGCCCGCTCCAGGGCGGGCTCGCGGGACGAGGCGGGCGACGCGGCGCCGGAGCTCGGCCCGCGCGCGCTGCCAGCCGCCGCCAGCACGCCGGAGGGCGAGATCGGTTGCGGAGGCGGCAGCGCGCCCCCCTCGCGAGCGGCCTCGAGGCCGCGGCTGAGTGCGGGCGGCCCGCCGAGGGCCCCCATGGCCGGGCAGCCGGCCCGCGCCCTGCTGGGCTCGCAACGGCGTCCGGCGGGCGCGCGCGCCGCCCCCGAGGCCGGGAGCCCCGCGCTGCTGCTGGAGGAGCTGGTGCGCCCCGAGGGCGCGGGCGCCCTCGGCGGGGGCGGCGAGGCCACGAGGCGCGCCCTGCTCGAGGAGCTGGAGTCCTGGCGCGCTGGCGCCGGGGCTGGCGGCGCACAGGCGCGGTGGCGGCCGCCGGGGCCGGGGGGCGCGGAGGCCGTGCTGGCGCGCACTCGGCCGTCGTCCGCCGCGCAGGCCGCGCCGGCCGCTCGGCCCGCCCGGGCGGGCTCCGCCCAGGAGCTGCGGCGCGGCGGCTGCCGCGGCCCAAGGGCGGCGTCCGCCCACGGCGGCAGATCGCCGCGGCGGGCCGGCGGCGCGGCCAGGGGGCGGGCGGCGGCGCCGCCGCTGCGCCCGCCCGCAGGCCGCAGGGGCAAGGGGCCGCCCAGCCAGAAGCAGGGGCCAGTGCACCAGGCCAGGTGGGACGACAGGCACCACCTCTCCCCCGGCGAGGGCCTGCCCGGCAGGTTGCGCGGGTGCTTCTCCCGGCCCGAGCCAGAGGAGCCGCCCCGGCCGTTGTCCAGGGACGCCGGCCCGCCCCCGAGCCCGTGCCCGGAGAGGCACGTCGTCGGGGGCTGCATGCGCGACAGGGACGGCAGACTGACTGCCTGGAACGACCGCTGGCACGCCAGCGCCTTGAGCCTCAAAGGCGGCTTTCACCTGGCCCAGAAGCGCAGCCCGTCTGAGCACCGGCGCCGCCTCATGGACTTGAAGGTGAACGATTGGCTGGGCGCTCGGGCGGACCTGAAGGTGAACGACCTACAGCAGGCGATGGTCTTGAATGGCCCGCTAGGCGCGTAGCGCGTGCAACTTCGAGCCTGCCTCAACCCCGACCCCGCCTCCCGCCTCGCTCCTCATTCGTCGCGCTGCTGCCACCGCCCCCTGCGCGGCCGCCGTGCCCCGATAAGAGGGGCGGCCGGGGCCGCTGTGGCTGTGCTGCTCGCGGAGCCCGGCGCGCAACCGACCGCGGCCCGACCTCGACCGCGACCTCGCGGCGGCGCGCAAGGTCTGGCAGGGTGGGGGCTGCTCGGCGGCCTAGAGGTTGGCACCAGCAATGACCAACACCGATACTAGCGGCTGCCTCCATCGAGGGAAGATGATCCCGATCTCGGTGATGGTGGTACTATTCGGGCGTCCCTGGCGTCCGAAAGATTACCACCGGCACGAAAGTCTAGGATCATTCTCCCCCGGTGGAGGCAACCCCCTCTGTTGGTGTCGGTGCCCACTTCCAAGCCTCGTAGGTAGGGGAAGCAAAAGCGGGTCACGCATAATCTATCGGAGTTCCGAGCGGATTTCCTGGATCGATCGGCGTTGGAGGCCTCTGGCGGCGCCTACACCGACGACCCCGGCGTTCCCTGGCAGGGAGGAGGGTCCCGTGCCGATCCAGGAAGTCCACGTGGACTTCCGAGGGTGTACGCTTGATCACAATGGAGACCCATGCCAAGAAAGGCTTGCCTCCA
>CAUYUJ010008304.1:2500-18496 GCA_963575745.1 Prorocentrum cordatum
AGTTGGTCGCGTGGACTCTCGGCGCGGGAGAGAAGGGGGATCGCGCAACTGCCCCGGAGAGCGCGCGGGCCAGGCCGCAGCCAGAGGCCGCACCCAGAGGCCGCAGCTCGGGCCGGAAAAGCAAGCGGCGGGTAGGACCACGGCGGCGGCAGTGACAGCCCTGGGAGCAACGCACCTAGGTCTGGAGGCCTGGAAATGGGCACCAACACCAAAACAGGGGGTTGCCTCCACAGGGGCAAGATGATCCTGGATTTCGGTGTTGGTGGCAATATTTCGGCCACCTTGGAAGCCAGAATATTACCACCATCTCCAAGATTGGGATCTTCATCCCTCGGTGGAGGCACACCGCCGATCTTGGTGTTGGTGTCAACCTCTGGGCCTGCGATAGGTCAGGAAGCAGATGAGAGAAGGATCTGGAGCCAAGCGTCGGCAGCCCAATCAGGAGAACGCATCTAGACAACAGCGTCTTGAGCCACAGCTCGAGGCGCCAAACACCGAGGAAAGAAAACAAGAGAGCGCGCGGCAGCTTGAGCCCAATGATTTCCGCTACAGCCTCGGGAGCAGCCATCTGGCAACGAAAGCCGCGTGGGAGACAAACTTGGCGAACAGGGGCCTCAGCTACAGCCAAGGGAGCAGAGCACCTCAGAATCGAAACGAATGGAAGGACAACTGAGGCCAATGGCTTCCGCTGCAGTCCCTGGATCAGCGCACCAGGGAAAGAAACGCCGATGTGATCACGAGCTGGGGTCCAACGTCTTCAGGCACGGCAGAAGCACATGTGAGATGAAGCTGGAGCCCAACATCTTCAGCTACAGCCTTGGGGCAGACCTCAGTAGGCCCTGGAAACGACAGGCCCGTTTTTTACCGGTTCCGTTTTGCGTTTTTGTTGCCGGTTCCGACGCCGTTTTTTTACCGGTTCCGTCGCCGTTCTTTTACGGGTTCCCGCTCTGGTTCCAATCCTGGAGCCGTTTTTGTTGCCGTTTCCGGTCGCCGTTTTTTTGCCGTTTCCATTTTCAAGGGACACTTTTTCGGAAACGGTGAAAAAACGGCCCTGCCGTTTCCGGGGCCCCCTAAGGGGCAGACAGAGAGCACTTGCGAGAAGAAGATGGAGCCCGACGCCATCCGCTACAACCGTGGGATCAACGACCAAGGTTAGGCGCTGCTGTGAGGCGAAGCTGGAGCCAGCACGTTGCAGCTGCAGACCTGGGGCAACGCCTGGAAGTGGAAGCCGATGCGCCTCCGTGAGAGGAGCTGGAGCCGAGCGCCATCTGTTACAGCACCTGGGTGAAGGCACGTGAGAGACGCTGGGGCAGGCGCCTTCAGCTACATGCTGTGGATCAGCGCGTCCGAGGACGTTCTGCAGTGAACGGGGCGGGTAGTGGCCCTGTGCAGAAATTCAGAAGCCAGGCGAAGGCTGGCAAACCCGTGGCTGCTAAAACGGAGCTCCAGGAATTTGTCGTTCTTTCTTCTGGGAAGCAATCCGTTTACTACTTAGCGCGCCTGAGATTTATTCCGGGAATGTGTTTTCTTCTTCCGGGAAGACCGTTTAGCAGCCACGGATTTGCCAGCCCTCGCCCAGCTTCTGGGAAACAGTGCGGGGCTGGCGAGTGCGAGAGAGCTGGTGCAGCCGACATCCGCAGCGCGTGAATGCAGCTGCATACTGGCCGCCCCCCACGCGTGGCCCCGTCCAACCAAGGACGGCCCCTCGTGCAGAATGTTGAACTCTGTTGAGTCCTCCTCCTCCTCCTTCTTCTCCCGCTCCATGTGGCGAGGAGCTGTTTGTCGGTGGCTGCGCAAAGATCGCATCTGTCCAAGAGTAACGGCGTCGCACAAAACATGATCCTAGATATTGCACTGCTCCTCTGTGATGTCGCCCAGCGGCACCGCCCCCCCCCCCCTCCATGAGAGTGACGGCCTGCTCCAAGGGCTGGTCAACAGAAGCATATGCGAGTCGCAGGTCCAATCTAAAACAACATTCGAGCAGCAAATCTCAATCAAAAACATCGACTTGGCGGAGAACTCGCCTGCCCCATGTGAACGGCCCAGCTACTTCTGATTATCAAGCTTCCGCGCGTCCTATTTTGGCACTCGTGTCCCCCATGATGATTTTCCCAGCTGTCGCTGAACAAATCCAGAGTTCGGAATCCAGAGTTCTCCAAAATTCTCGCCTCCTCCTCCTCCACCTCCTCCTCCTCCTCCTCCTCCTCCTCCTCCTCCTCCTCCTTCTCCCCCCCCCCCTCCTGCTCCTCCTCCTCCTCTTCCTCCTTCTCCTCCCCCTCCTCCTCTCCTCCTCCTCCTCCTCCTCCTCCTCCTCCGCCTCCTCCTCCTCCTCCAACTCCTCCTCCTCCTCCTCCTTCTCCTCCCCCTCCTCCTCCTCCTCCTCCTCCTCCTCATCCTCCTCCTCCTCCTCCTCCTCCTCCTCCTCCTCCTCCTCCTCCTCCTCCTCCTCCTCCTCTTCCTCCTCCTCATCCGTCTGCTCCTCCTCCTCCTCCTCCTCCTCCTCCTCCTCCTCCTCCTCCTCCTCCTTCTCCCTGCTTCTCCTCCTCTTCCTCCTCCTCCTCCTCCCTCCTCCTCATCCTCCTCCTCCTCGCTTCTCCTGCTTCTCCTCCTCTTCCTCCTGCTCCTCCTCCTCCTCCTCCTCGCCCTCCTCCTCTGCTTCCTCCTCCCCCTCCCCCCCCCTATCCTCCTCCCCAGGCCCGTCCCTGGAGCCAGACCCTGGGAGCGGCGTGGGTCCCAGTTTCTGGGCGCGCCGGAGCCAGAGCTGGGCGACGCCGGCCCGTAACCTGTCGACCACCTCCGTATCCGAAGCCTCTTCGTCCTCATCATGATCACTGTCAAGATCGCCAGACGTCCTAGTCATCATCACCATCATCATCATCATCATCCTCATCATCATCATCATCATCATCATCATCATCATCATCAGCATCATCATCATCATCATCATCATCATCATCATCATCATCATCATCATCATCATCATCATCATCATCGTCATCGTCATCAGCATCATCGTCATCATCATCATCATCGTCATCATCATCAGCAGCAGCATCATCATCATCAACATCATTATCATCATCATCATCACCATCACCATCATGTTCATCTTCATCATCATCATCATCATCGTCATTTTCATATGCATCTTCATTTTCATATTCATCATCGTCATCATCAGCAGCATCATCATCATCATCATCGTCATCATCATCATCATCATCATCATCAGCAGCATCATCATCATCATCATCAGCAGCAACAGCATCATCAGCAGCATCATCATCATCAGCATCATCATCACCACCACCATCATCATCAGCATCACCATCACCATCATGTTCATCTTCATCATCATCATCGTCATTTTCATATGCATCTTCATTTTCATATCATTCTTATCAGCACCATCATCAGCACCATCATCATCACCATCAGCAGCATCATCATTAGCATCATTATTATCATGTTAATATCAGAATGCCCTGCCCCCTCCTCATCTCTTCATCCTCGTCCTGACATCTCCCGGCCTCCTCCTCTGGACATGGGTGGAAGGAGAGCTGCGTGACATGTGTGGTGCCAAGCGCGTTTCGCGCTCCTGCCAGAGCGCCCCTGGATATATGAAAGTGCAAACAGTCACGGAGTGGAGGCAACCTGAACGGGGCTTGTGTGGAGTACCGAGCTTCACGGGCAACCGACGAAGCCCAGCAGGTCGTTGAAAGGACCGCCGGACAAGCTCCTCCCCATCCTGCGTTTCCTCCTCCTCCCGCCTCCCTCCCTCCTCCCTCCTCCTCCCTGCGCTTCCTCCTCCTTCCCTCCCTCCTCTGAGTCTCCCCCCGCCCGCCTGCCCCCTCCTGCACTTCCTCCTCCCACGCCTCCACTTGATACTCTGCCCGGCCGGGGCCCCTGCGGCCCGCGCCGCAGGTGGAAAAACGGCCTCATCGTCGACCCCATGGCAGGAGCGAGCGCGAGCCGTGCGCCAGGTGGCGCGCGTGCAGGGTGAGACGAGGCGCCCCTGGAGCGCCTCGCGCGGCCCTGGAACGCTTCTCTCGCGTCCAGGTGGCGCGCCTCCAGCGGCGCCCTGGAGGCGGTCGGCGCCCCCCGGGCTCCCTGGGGCGTCCGCAGCCCAGGGCCTCCCCATGGGACGCTCAGTGCCGCTGGGGTCGCCCGCGGGTGAGCGCCGGCGGCTGCCTGCGACAGCCAGAGGCCCGAACAAGACGGAGGCGGTACGGCATCTGAAGCACATGTCTGGGTGGGCGACAGGAGGGGGGTGGACCATAGAGGAGGGGGTCACCAATCCGCCACAAGAGGCCGTTGTCCAGGCGCATCCTGGCGCCGTGGGCGATCGTGGGGCCCAGGGCAGCAGGACGGAAACCAGCTACATGCAGCAGATGTTGTATCCACCCACCCCCTCTGGAGGGCAGGCAAAGACACCCGCAGGACGACCATCCCTACCAGTAAGGCCCGTTAGCGGCCGCGCCTTCCGAAGGGATCGCGCAAGATTCGACGATCTACAAGGAGCTCGCGCGCAGCACCGTGCCGTGAACGCCGATTGTGGGGGTCAAGTGCTTTTCCCTCCCCCGACCTTTCCCCCCCCCCTTTGCAGAAAAAAACTACAATAAGGACCGGCGGTAAGGACGCAAGGGCCTTGGACGCCGAGGTTGGCACTCTTTGAGCGGCGGGCTGCCACACCCCAGGGAGGCAAGGGTACCCTCCGCACCATCAGAGCTGTCCCCCGGAGGAGCGTCCCGCCGCGCAGCCGAAGGACGTCGCCAGCCCCAAGGGCACCCTGAGGGGCTAGCCAGTGGAAGCAGTGAAGGACGGGCCGCTGAGGCAACGGCAGAAGACTTCCCTGAGGAAAGTCGTTCGTCCTTATTATGGAATTGATATCGTCCACCCCGACGATGCCTACACAACTCCAAGACCCTCCACGACGTCTCCGCCGTATGGCTCCGACATCCGGGAGCTGCGTCTCACCGACACCTTGGCCGCCAGGTGCTCGCTGCACGTGGCGCGAAGCTCCGCTTTTGGAGGCCTGGAAATGGGCACCAACACCAACACATGGGGTGGCCTCCACCGGGGAAAGACGATCCTAGATCTCGGTGTAGGCGAGAGGGAGGATGGAGAAGGAAGAAGGAAGGAGGAAGTGGGTTGGATGAAGCAGGGAGGAGAAACCTGGGAGGGAGTACAATAAAATGGGTCAGGAACCGGAACCCGTTCGCCGAAGGCCCAGTGCCACATGGAGATGCCCACAACGAACAGCATTCCAAGGCGGAGCGAGAAGGGTACCCCTCCCAAGCGACCGCCAGCTGGAGGAGGAGGAGGAGTAGGCGGAGGAGGAGGAGGAGGAGGAGGAGCAACGGGGTGATCTCAACTCGCAGCGCGGATGACAAGCGGCAGCGGCGCGGCACAGTTCGCCACGCCAATCGCGATACAAAAAAACACATCGCACAAGCACGGACCGAGAACGGACGCGGGAGGGTGCGGCCCCCTGCGCAGACAGCACACCCCGCACACCGCCGCCATGCCCGGCCAGGGGCCATCCCGGGCCCCAGCAGGGTGAACACACCCCATACTGCCTCCGAGATCGCCCCAACACGGCCCATTGACCCCCAAGAAGCCCGCAGAAAGGCCCTGGGGGGCCCCAAGACGGCCCCGAGACGGGCCCGTGGACCTCCAAGACGGCCCTGAAGCGCCCAAAGTGGGACACCCCGACTCGGAGCCTGAGCCAGAGCCGGAATGAGCCAGAGCTGGAGCCGTGACAGGGGCCAGAGCCGAAGCCTGGCCGGGGCCAGGAGGGTCTGCGTGTACACCACTCTGGGGCCCAGGGTGACCCTTGCCAAGCACTGCGGTGCGCAGTAGGTGCCTTCTGCAGGCCTCCCCCCTCTCGAGGCGGTTCTCGGCTCCGGGCGTCCCACCCCGCGCGTCACTGCAAAGCCTGGCTCCGCACCGTTTCTGCGGGGCCCGCCTGCGAGCGGCGGGGGTTAGCCACCACGTGTTCCTCGAGCATCCTGTTGTTGCTGACCAGGGTCTCCTCCAGCTCCTGGAGGCGGTACTTGGTGAACTCGCGCATCTTCACGATGTCCTCCACACGGCACGCACTGTTGCCCTTGAGGCGCACCGCCAAACTCATGATGTCGTCGAAGCCCAAGGCAAAATTGTCGGCATCATTTCCCGGGGAAACGTGTGAGAACATCATGTCGGCCAGCGTTATGAGCGCTTTGATATCGACGTCGAAATGGCGGAGCGACTGTACGACTTCGATGTTGGTGACGAACAGGTCAAACTCGGACTGATTTAGTGCCCCTGACCGAAGAAGGGAAATAGCATGTCAGCGAGCGCGGACCCCAAACATTGTGTTGTGGCATGCTATGTGGTGCAATTGATGGTTGACCGCCTTGAAGCTGTCCTCTCCACTGCTCGTGCAAACATCCTACCCTCCCACCCGCAACTTGGTCGCAAGACCTCTTGAGGCAAGACCGTGACGGTACGTACCACATGACACTTGGCCACGACACCGACGCCGACGACGACAGCGACAACGACGACGACGGCGCCGCCGACACCGACTACGACGACAACGACGACGTCTCCAACGACTTCGACGACGACAACGACGACACCGACGACGACGACGACGACGTCAACGACGACGACGACGACGACGACGACGACGACGACTACGACGACACCGACGACGTCCCCGACGACTTCGACGACGACGACGCCGACGCCGACGACGACGAAGACGACGACGACGTCGCCAACGAAGACGACGACGACGGAGGAGGAAGGACGGCGACGACGCGAACGACGAAGAAGGAGGAAGGACGGCGGCGCCGACGACGACAACGACGAGGGAGGAGGGAAGACGACGACGACAACGGCGACGACGACGACGGCGACGAAATAGGAGGGACGACGACGAGACGCCGACGACGGACGACGACGACGACGAGGGAGGAGGAGAAAGGACGACCACGGCAACAACGACGACGGAAACGACCACGACGCAAAAGAGGACGACGACGACGAACACGAGGAAAGACAGAGGACGACGTAGGCGACGACGACGACAACGACGCGGGAGGAGGGAGGACGGCGACGACGACGACGACGACGATGCAAGAGCGCGCGCGCACGCTTTTGTTGAAAATCCGTGTTGCGAAACCTTCTGTTTTTGTAAGTTTTTTGGACACACGATTTTGAAATCCTTCCGAAACCGATGGGTTTTGAACGTTTTCGGCATACGCGCGCGACGACGCGCGCGTCTGCACTTCGCCTCATTTTTTGCAGAGGGTTCTCGCGACGGCACACGCGCAAAGGCGTTCGACAGATTTCGACATGCGCGCGCGAAACCCGTCTACTAGCATGTTGCGAAAATCCTGGAAAAAAACTACGTTTTTTTCAAGATTTCGCAAAAGCTCGCGCGGAAGTTGTTTTAGCAAAGCAGTGTTGCGAAACCCTGTGTTTTTGTATGTTTTGTGGAAGCTCGATTGCGAAATCCTTCCGGCACCGAGAGTTTTGGAAGGATTTCGGCATGCGCGCGCGACGACGCGCGCGTGCGCACTTCGTCCTTTTTTTCGCAAGGGATCCGTGAACAAAATGCGATGCTAAGCAAAAAATGTCACCGCGTAGTGTGGTTTTTTTAACACATATATATAACCAAAAAAACGCAGGGGGGGGAGACAGGCCCCCTCTGGAATAGTACAAATTCATATTTAGGATGGACATGTGGTCACAACCATATATGATTTACAGACCCGAATGGGGGAGTGATAACGCCAGCGGGGGGGGAGATCCTATTCTGTTTTTTTTTTTGAAAAGGAGAATACATGTGGTGCAGACAGCGCGGTGCAATTTACATAATGAAGGCTATGCGGTACATTCTACGTGTAAATCGACGTAATGCAATTCACCTTGCAAAACTTGCAATTGTCAAACCCACTGCTCGCGCAATCACCCCACCCACCTACCCGCAATTTGGTTTGCAAAACACATGCGGCAACAATTGCGATGGCTGCTCGGGGCTGACTGGCGCATCGCAGCGGCCGCGCTAGCGCGCGCAAGCTCGCGCGCACAGCGGCCTGCTAGTCTGGCTCGACCGACGCAACCGCGGTGGCGCTGGCCGCCGGGCACATCCCAGCGCGTGTCGCAGGCCGCGCTGACGCGCGGGCACTTCCGTACGAGCTGGTGACACGGGCAGGCGCGGTATCATGGCGACGTCGACAACGGCAGACAATGGTGATGGTAGCGATCCTGGTGGCGACGATAACGATGACGACGGCAAGACCAATGACGGCGCCGATGCTGGTCACGCCGACGACGATGATGGTGTCCACGGGTCGCTGGTGAAGGTGTTGGACGGATTTCGACATGCGCGCGCGGCCAACGGGCGCGAGTGGCCCGCATGGCATACTTGACCAGGGCTGGGCACCCCCAGCACGCGGACAGGGGCGTCCGGATGATGTCGACACGCGCGCGCGAAAAGGCCCGTTTGGTCGTGGAGAATTAAAAAACTGGACAACCGATCCTGTTCGCAAGAGTTTGCAAAAGCGCGCAGACCTTTTTGGACGCATTCTGTTTCACAACCATATGCATATATATATATATATATATATATATATATATATATGTGCGTGTGTATCTGTACATGTATACACAGATGCGCGCGGGACATTCGGTCTTGAAACCCTGACGACGTCGAAGGTGCGTTGTAAGATTCAAGCACGCGCGCGCGACGGCGCGCGCGCGCACTTCGCCCCTTGCATTCGCAAGGCATTCTGCTAAACTGATGACTGTTCATAAACGACCGCGCGCGCATCTTATGACTGTTATGTTTGGGCGAGGATGGTCGGGGGGGGGCTGGGGCAGAAGCGCGCTCAAACTGCGCAGCCCCAAGGGGCATGGATAACCGGGCGGGGGGGGGGTAGATCCGGCCTCCTTCTTAGAAAGGAGAACCGACGCGGCGCGAAGTACTGCAACTTCCTCGCGCGCGACCACCTCCCATGCTCGCGCAAACGCCGCGCCCGCCCACCCGCAACTTGGTTGGCAAAACCCATGCGGCAGCGATTGCGATGGCTGCTCGGCGCTGGCTCATGCGTTGCCGCGGCCGCGATACCGCGCGCGGGGTCGTTCGCTGAGCGGCCTGCTAGTCTGGCGCGACAGACGCAGCCGCGGCGGCGGCCGCCGGGCACTTCCCAGCGCGTCTTGCAGGCCGCGCTGACCCGCGGGCACTTCCGCGCGAGCTAGTGACACGGGCAGCCGCTGTATCATGGCGACGTCGACAACGGCAGACACAATGCCGATAGTAGCGAGGCTGGCTGGCGGCGACGATGACGATGACGATGACGACGGCAGGGGCAACGACGACACCGACGCCGACCACGCCGAGAACGACGATGGCACTCGCGCGTTGCGTCGGCGATGGAGAGATCCGAGGGGGACTTCGACACGCGCGCGCGGCGGGCGCGCGCAAGTGGCCCGGGTGGCGTTATTCGACAGGGATCGCGACCCCCCAACCCCCAGCACGCACGCAAAGGCGTTCGAATGATTTCGAGACGCGCGCGCGAGAGGCGCGCGTAGTAGCATGTAAAGAAAGGTGCGGCCCTCTCAAGAACACGCAAGAGCGAGAGCGCAGGCGTTGTTTGAAAGTCTGGTTGTTTTCTACGTGTTCGGGGCACTCGACACTCGACTTGAAAACCTGCGCGAAACTTAAGTGGCTCGAAAGATTCCGGCATGTGCGCGCGACGACGAGCGCGCGGGCACTTCGCCCCAGTCGCGTTAAGGCATTCTTGATGCTCGCGACAGCACGCGTGCAAGGGCGTTCGAATGGTTTCGACGCGCGCGCGAATGGGCACGTTTGATCGCATTTGGCGAAGCCGTTGAACCGCCGACGGCTGTCGCGAGAATTTGCGAGGTCGCGGGCACTGCCCTTCGTGAAAAATCCCTCTGCGAAACCACTGTCTGGTATATGTTTTCGGGGCGCTCGACATCAAAGCCCGCGCGAAACCTGCGACGCTTCGATGGTTCTGGCGCGCGCGCGCGACCCCGCGCGCGCGCTTCGCCCCGCGCGTCGCAGCGGATTCCTGCAGCCAGGGAGCGCGCACTTTGCATAGCAAGAAAGAACAGCGCCGCAAAACAACGGTCTTCGACGCGTCGCCAAACTCCACGTTGACATCCGCGCGGGCGCCAAGGTTCGGAGAGCAAACGCACACGCAGAACGCGAGTTCACGCGGCGCGCGCGTGGGCGCTGTCTCAACGGTCGCTAGGCATTCTCGGAAAAATGCAATCACGGCGAACGAACGCGCGCGCAAAAGGCTAGTTGGCAGGGGCGAAGGGAGGGGAGAGGTGGATAATCATGCGTAGATTTCACTATCTAAATGAGGGGCTGGACAATTCTGACAAGCAGGGGGTATAGACCGACTTTCATATTTGACCGTAGGAATACGCGTGGTGCGACTTACGCGGCGCATTCCGTGTGGCGCGAACTACGCGGTGCAATCTACGCGGCGCACTGCATATGATGCAGTATGTGTGGCGCAAGATATGCTGCGATATGGAAAGTAAGCAATTTGCATGGCGCGATAAATGCGGCGCAATCTGCGTGGCGACGCTAATCCCGGCGAGCTTGAGGCCGCCAACTCCACTGCTCGAGCCATCATCCTACCCGTCCTCCCGCACGTTGGTTTGCAAAACCACTGCGACGGCGATTGCCATGACTGCTCGGCGCTGCCTGGCGCATCGCCGCGGCCGCGTTAGCGCGCGCAGGCTCGCGTGCAGAGCGACCAGCTAGTCTGGCGCGACCGACGCGGCGGCAGCGGCGCTGACCTCGGCACTTCCCAGCGCGTCTTGCAGGCCGCGCCAACGCGCGGGCGCTTCAGTGCGGGTCGGCGACCCCGGCGGGCGGGGCATCCTGGCGACGCCGACCGCGGCAGACGCGGCGACGACGGCAGCGGCGCCGGCGACGACGGCGGCGACGACGGCGGCGACGGCGGCAAGGCCCGCGACGGCGCCGACGCCGACCGCGTCGACGACGACGGCGCTGTCAACGCGTAAGCGATGTAAGTTTCGAAAGGATTCCGACATGCGCGCGGGGCAGACGGGCGCGAGTAGCCCGCGCGGTCTCATGGGGGCGCCCACCCCCGCCCCCCGCACGGGCGCAAGGGCATTCGCGTGATTTCGACGCGCGCGCGAGAGGCCCGCTCGGTCGCCCGCCCGCCCCCCCGCCCCCCTCCAGCATGGTCGCGAGAGCGTTCAAATCATTTCGACACGCGCGGGCGAGAGGCCCGTCTGGCAGCGCTTCCCGAACGCGTCAAGCAACGATGACGTCTATAGAATTCGCAGGAGCGCGCGCATGCCTTTCTGGACTGCAGAACTTAGCTGCAAAGCCAATGTGTGGTTATTTGTTTCCGGGGCGCCCGATTTGGAAATCCTCGTGACACCGAAAGTGCTCGAAGAATGTCGGCACGCGCGCGCAACAACGCGCGCGCGCGCACTTCGCCCCGTATCTGGGCGCGAGAGCGCGCGCGTAATCTCATTTGACGAATATGGCGGGGGACAGGGTCGAACCTGGTTTGGCTGGTCTCATGCGTGCTCATATTTACAATGAACGATGGGGCAAACTTTAAAAGTCAGTTGCACACCCCGATGGGGGGGATATGTCTAGGGGGGGGGTCCAGGTTTAAGAAAGGAGAACCTATGTGGTGTTCGCTGCGTGGTGCAATCCTTGTTGGCGCAGTCTATCCGGCCCCATTTTTTATTCGCAGCGAGCTGTCAGCTCCAATGCTCGCGCAGTCACTCCACATACCCGCAGCTTAGTCTGCAGAGCCACTGCGGCGGCGATTGGCTCTGGCTGGCACATCGCTACGGCCACGCTAGCACGCGCAGGCTCGAGCGCAGAGCGGCCAGCTAGTTTGGCGCGACACGCGGCCGCGGTGGCGCTGACCGCCGGGAACGCCCCAGAGCGTTTCGGAGGCCGCGCCGACGCGCGGGCACTTAAGTGCGAGCCGCTGATTCGGGCGGGCGCGGTATCGTGGCGACGTCCACAAAGGCAGACACGATGATGACACTAGCGGTGCTGGCGACGACGACGACGACGACAAAGCCAACGACGGCGCCCATGCTGGCCACGCCGATGTTGATGATGGCGCCCAAGCGTTGGCAATGGAGATTGCGGGGAGATTCGACTTGCGCGCGGCCGACGGGCGCGAGTGGCCCGCATGGCCTTGCTTGACAGGGGTCGTGCCGCCACCCCCCCACAAGCGCGCAAGGGCGTTCGAATGATTTCGACACGCGCGCGCTGGAGGCCTGCTTGCTTGCATGTGAGGGCAATGTTGAAACACGCTTGTGTTCCTAAGAGCGCGCGCTATGTTTCACATGTGTTCAAAGAACGACTTTGAATCCCATACGAAACCTATGGTTATTCAAACATTTCGGCATGCGCGCTCGCGCGCGACTCCGCGCGCGTGTGGACTCGATTTCGCCTGTTGCATTGGAGCCCTGCCCCCAGCAAGCGCGAAAAGGCATTCGATTAAACATGTGTACAAATATGTGTATATATATACATATATATATGTGTATATATAGATATATAAATGAATTTAAAAATGCGCGACGCTTGTTCTTCCTCCGATAACCGTTTTCCCCATATCCTAAGATGGGGTTATTGTTATTACTTGGACGCCTCCTACTCCTCCTCCTTCCTCCTCCTCTTTTCTCCTCCCCTCCTGTCGGACATACTCAGACTTGCTCATACACAGACTTACTCATACTCAGACTTACTCATACTCAGACCTACTCATACTCAGACTTACTCACACTCAGACATACTCATACACAGACTTACTCATACACAGACTTACTCACACCCAGACGTACTCATACACAGACTCACTCATACCCAGACTTACTCATACACAGTATTAGTCATACTCAGACTTACTCATACCCAGACGTACACATACACAGACTTTCTCATACACAGACCTACTCATACCCAGACTTACTCATACACAGACTTACTCATACACAGACTTACTCATACTCAGCACCCCTAAGGGGAGCCGCCAGGGGTGGTTGCACGGGCTCGTTCGCGGCCATTTTGTGGGGATGTCTCAGGCGGTTTGCCTGTTTCTGGGCCCAACATCCTTCGCTTGGAGCAGATTGTGAGGATGTCTCAGGCGGGGCGCTGGTTTCAGCACCCCTAAGGGGAGCCGCCAGGGGTGGTTGCACGGGCTCGTTCGCGGCCATTTTGTGGGGATGTCTCAGGCGGTTTGCCTGTTTCTGGGCCCAACATCCTTCGCTTTCGGAGCAGATTTGGAGGATGTCTCGAGCGAGGCGCTCATTTCAGCACCCCTAAGGGGAGCCGCCAGGGGTGGTTGCACGGGCTCGTTCGCGGCCATTTTGTGGGGATGTCTCAGGCGGTTTGCTTGTTTCTGGGCCCAACATCCTTCGCTTTCGGAGCAGATTTGGAGGATGTCTCGAGCGAGGCGCTCATTTTCACCCCCCAGGTGGGCCAGATTTTGAGGATGTCTCGATCGGTTTGCTTGTTTTGGTGGCCAGGCTCGTGGGCGCAGATTCTTCTCAGGATGCCACAGGAGGCTCCAACAGGCTCCAGGAGGCCCCAGGAGACCACATGAGGTCCCAGGAGGCATCAGGAGGCCACAGAAAGACTCAAGAGGCCACAGGATGTCCCAAGAGGCTCCAGGAGGCCCCAGGAAGCTCCAGAAGGCCTCAGGAAACCACAGGAGGCCCCAGGAGGCAACAGGAAGCGCCAGGAGGCCTCGGAAGGCAACAGGAGGCCCCGAGAGGCCCCAGGAGCAGGAGGCCTCAGAAGGCAACAGGAGTGGCTCCAATCCCATGTGTTTTACGTATGCTCCTATCGATTGGGCCTCACCTGGAGCACGATTCTTTGATGTTCTACGTATGTTTCTATAGATGGTCCTTCTCCTGTGTACACAATCCTAAATGTTTTACTCATGTTCCTATGTATTGGGCCTCTCCTGGGGCACGAGTCCTTGGTGTTTTACGCGTGTTCCTATAGATTGCCCTTCTCCTGTGGGTCTAATCCGCAATGATTTATGTACGTCTGTTGCTATAGATTGCGCCTCTCCTGGGGCACGAAACCTTCCTAGGAGGTCCCAGGAGGTCCCAAGAGGCTCCTGGAGACCACAGGAAGCCCCAGTAGGTTTCAGGAGGCCCCAGGAGGCCCCAGGCTCATGCACAGAGACGCGCTCGTACTACTGAGGCTCATTCACACTCCAATTCATTCGCAGTTAGATTGATGTCCAGACCGTCACAACTGAAGCCCGTTAATATTCGAAAGCTCTTGCGCCTAGACATTCACGGCGGACAGGTCCATGCGAGTAGATGCACATATGGGGAGCTCCACGCAGTGAATAATTTGCTATTGCCGGGAACCGAAAATGCATCGACGCTCTCGGCATGCGCGCGCGACAACGCGCGCGCGTGTACCTTGTCCCTTCTGTTGCAAGGGATGGTGTTGAAAACTGATGATCTGTGCTACACGAGCACGCGCACAATATTATCGACGGGGATGAGGGGGGGGGGGGCGCTACCTGCCTGGCTGGGATGGCATGATTTCATAATTGCAACGAACGATGGGACCACATTAAATGTAAAGCGTACTGTCCCTCGGGAAGCTCCGAAGACTGGGGGGGGTAGATCGACATGCCTTCTTCTGAGCAGGGACTGACCGTCCCGGCATTCCTATAGGCCCACCACGACATGCTTCTGGAACCCCCAAATATATTTCAATAACAAAAACCATGTTCTTAGAACACAAACCCGATGTGTTGAAACAAGACAGGATGAGCCAGAACTGTGCCAAGAACATCCCGCGCAGACCACAACAAGTTCCTCGAACATTCTCTTTGGGGCCTATAGGCGAGCCTGGACGCTTCGCCACTGCTTGAGATGGGGGGGTCGATACCTGCCTGGCTGGGATCGCATGATTTCATACGTGTGCCGAACGATGGGACACAATGAAATCTGAAGCGTACTATCACACGGGGAGCTGCGAAGACCCCGGTGGGGTAGACCTTAATGTATTTTTAAGAAAGAAGCCTCCTCCTCCTCCTCCTCCTCCTCCTCCTCCTCCTCCTCCTCCTCCTCCTCCTCCTCCTCCTCCCCCTCCCCCTCCTTCTCCCTCCTCCTCCCTCCTGCTCCCTCTCCTCCTCCTCCCTCCTCCTCCTACCTCCTGCCTCCCTCTCCTCCCTCCTCCTCCTCTCCTCCTCCTCCTCCTCCTCCTCTCTCTCCTCCTCCTCCTCCTCCCCTCCTCCTCCTCCTACCTCATCCTCCTCCTCCTCCTCCTCCTCCTCCTCCTCCTCCTCCTCCTCCTCCTCATCCTCCTCTCGCTCCTCTCCTCCTCCTCCTCCTCCTCCTCCCCCCTACCTGCTCCCTCCTCCTCCCTCCTCCTCCCTCCTCCTCCCTCTCCTCCTCCTCCCTCCTCCTCCTCATCCTCCCTCCTCCTCCTCCTCCTCCATACGCCTCCTCCTCCCCCTCCTCCGCCTCCTCCCCTCCTCCTCCTCCTCCTCATCCTCCTCCTCCTCCTCCTCCTCCGCCTCTCTCCTTCCTCCCTCCTCCTTCATCCTCCGTCCTCCTCCTCCTCCTCTCCTCCTCCTACTCCCCTCCTCCTCCTCCTCCTCCTCCTCCTCCTCCTACTCCTCCTCCTCCTCCTCCTCCTCCTCCTCCTCCTCCTCCTCCTCCCCTCCTCCTCAGCCTCCTCCTCCTCTCCACTCCTCCTCCTCCTCATCCTCCTCCTCCTCCTCCTCCTCCTCCTCCTCCTCCTCCTCCTCCTCCTCCTCCTCCTCCTCCTCCTCCTCCTCCTCCTCCTCATCCTCTCCTCATCCTCATCCTCATCATCATCATCATCATCATCATCATCATCATCATCATCATCATCGTCAATCCATCTCATCATCATCATCATCATCATCATCATCACATCATCATCATCATCATCATCATCATCAT